>JAFMOD010000981.1:469287-571744 GCA_019802435.1 Corydoras maculifer
TATATATATATATATATATATATATATATATATATATATATATATATATATACTAGGGATTCCCGGTTCGAATCCCAATCTGGGTGGAGTTTCCATGTTCTCCATTATGTTTTATTGTGTGTAGGTATGAAAATGGCCGTGGGAGTTCCCATCAACAACAAGTGACATGCTACCCTTTTAAAGATGTCAACAACTGGTGGATTATCAAAGATCCAAGCAAGTATGCATCGTTCTCAGTAACATGTATTAACTGAAATACTTGTGCCTGGATACTCTGTAATATATATATATATATATATATATATATATATATATATATATACAGTATATATATAAATTAAGAGATTCTTGTAAAATTGGATTATATTTTTAGGCAGAGCCTTGTGGTGAGCAGTCCTCCCCGACCTGTCAGACATGGTGATATTATACAGCTGCTGCATGGCATGACCTCACGCTTCCTCAACACGTAACTATATTCCACCTTCATGTCCTGACTTAATATTTTTCATCGTCATTAATATTTTGTATACAGCAGTATGAATTAATCTAACATTTAATTTGATGTTGGTTTAGAAATGAATGTTTTGTGTCTACAGGCATGATGTCGCAGCTCCCATGAGTCCTCACTCTCAAGAAGTGTCTGGTTACATTGACTTTAACGTGTCTATGCCAGCTCAGAATCTTTGGAGAGTGGTGAGTTACCAACATGAAATTAAGTCCCCGATTGAAACTGGTTGTGAATTAATGTAAGTCAAAGCAACAACCCTTGACAATGTAATGCTACAGTAATATTCATTCATTCATTATCTTCTGCTTTATCCTCTATAAGGGTCGCGGGGGGGTTACCCATGCCAATCCTGGGGAGAAAGTTTCGGGCGCTGGGCAGATACACCCAGGACAGGGCGCCAATCTATCGCTGGGCACACACTCACTCACACAGACACGCACGCATACACACCCTATATGGGGCAATTTGGAGAACTCAATTAACTTGATCCATGTTTTTGGACTGTGGGAGGAAACCGGAGAACCTGCAGCAAACCCACGCGGACATGGGGAGAACATGGAAACTCCACCCAGATGGGGATTCGAACTGGGAATCCCTAGTGCTGAGAGGAGAACATGCTAACCACTAAGCCACCGACACGGTGTACTGCATACGCCAGTCATGTTGTTTCACACCATGACTGGCGTATGCAGTACCCCGACTTTAACTTTAGCTAGAACAGAGATTGTGACCTGGGTCATCAAACTCCGTAGAAATGACCATAGGATTGAAGTTCATAGTTGTATTTATTGGGTCTGTGCACTCCTTTAGTGCTTAAATACGCAGTACAATAAAAATGTCTGCAAATTCAGAACAAATGGGAAGCGTGGTAGCTCAGTGGTTAGGGCTTTGGGCTATCAATCTGAAGGTTGGTGGTTCAAATCCCAGGTCCACTGAAGTTACCAGTGTGGGTCTTGAGCAAGACCCTTAACCCTCATTACTCCAGGGATGTTGTAATTAACCCTGTGCTCACCTTGTAAGTCGCTTTGGATAAAAGCATCTGTTAAATGACCAAATGTAATGTAAATGTAAATTGGCTGCTTGTTCTTCAGGACATAACAAACCGTGAGTCTGACCGAGATGTGTGGAAAACTATCTTGTCAGAGGTGCGGCTAATTCATGTCAACACGTCTGCAGTGCTAAAGGTATGTAAAATAAGCACATTGTGTCCTTTGCAGATAGTGCCCTAATGCGTACACTGACAACTGACCAATAAAAACTGCATACAAGAGCACTAAGCAAAATTAGAACCAGCATTATTATGCACTCACTGGCCACTTCATGAGGTATGTCTCCTTGTTTCTACACTGATTGGTCATTTTGGTCATTAGTCTTCACAGTGATGTGTGTCGGGTTCATGTAGTCTGATGTATGAGAATGTAAAATACACATGTTGCTCAATTTTAATTGATTTGTTTTCATTTTGTACAGCTAAGTGGAACTTCTCTTCCGGAATGGGGCTTTCATCAGCTTGAGGTGGTGGGAGATAAAATCTATAAATACCAGCAGACAGGCATGTGGAACGTAGAAGAGCATCGTTATGGCAGAAGTACGACTCCTAGAGAGATGTCTTTCATTAAGAAGCTGGTGTCTGCAGTCTCATATAGCATTAACACTTGGTCTTTTACAGGTCAGGAGCAGAAGGAGAGAGAACTGGAGCTTAGTTCCCCCACTCACACTGACTTCAGCAGAAACCTCACATTCATGGCCAAATTCATAGAGCTACAGGTAAATCTGTTTGATATTAGGAGCGCCTGTAGTTAAAGTGAATTTAACAAAGGCTTTTGCATGCCACAGTGGAAGATGCTGACTGTAAGAAGTGAAGAATCAGAGCACAAATATAGCTCCTTACCCCTGGAATGGATCAGCATGGACACCAACATTGCATACTGGCTTCATCCATCGAGCAATGTACAGTAATATTTTATTCTTCTATGTTGAAAAATAAATCAGACTGCTGAAATAAAAATCATATTCTGTATTGTTTAGGCCCAGATCCATTTAATTGGCAATTTGGTAATATGGACCCTTGCAAGTGTTGCAACACTTGCCTACGTACTTCTCTTTTTAACCTACCTACTGAGACGACGACGGCTAATACAAGATATCACTGAAGGTAAGCAGAATTGAGAAGTTTTTAGATAATATACACATAGAAAACTTTCTTCTTCTTCATTTTAAATACAGGACCAGTCGAAAGTTTGGACATATCTCCTTTTTCTCCACTTATTGACTTTTATCACTTCCACTTAGCGTAAAACTTACTGCAGTCCATCTGTTTGTGGACTATCCACAAACACAGTACATACTGTACTGTACGTCCCCTTTACTCTGTTCTCTAATGGTCAGAACCCCAATAGTACCATCACAGAGCAGGTATTATTTGGTTGGTGCATTATTCCTATCACAGCAGTGTCACTGAGGTGTTAAACTGCTGCAGTAAAACCCCCTCACCACCTCAGTGTCACTGCAGAACTGACAATAAACAATCCACCACCCAAATGATACCTGTTCTGTGAAGATCCTGACCAATAGAGAACGAAGAGGCAGTGTTTGTAATTAGGTTGATTTATTGATTCATATTAGGGTCGCGGGGGGTTCCCCATGCCCATCCAGGGGAGAACGTTTCGGGCGCTGGGCAGATACACCCAGGACAGGACACCAATCTAACGCTGGGCACACACTCACACACTCACACAAACACACTCTACATGGGGCAATCTGGAGAACTCAATTGACTTGATCCATGTTTTTGGACTGTGGGAGGAAACCGGAGAACCCGGAGGAAAACCACGCGGACACGGGGAGAACATGGAAACTTCCCCCAGATGGGGATTCGAACCGGGAATCCCTAGTGCTGAGAGGAGAACATGTTAAACACTAAGCCACCGTGCCACCTGATTAGGTTGATTGATGTCAAATAAATATGGGCTCATAATCTCTGATCACAGCTAGTTGGAGGCAGCTGGTCCTGTCAGGTGTCGTGTGTTTAGGAGGCTGGGCTGTAAATTACCTGCCCTTCTTGCTGATGGAGAAGACACTCTTCCTCTACCACTATCTTCCAGCTCTTACTTTTCAGATTCTCTTGATGCCTGTTGTTGCAGAACATCTATACGTTCACACACTGAGGTAATGAGGAAAATCAACATTCTGTTACTATACTGACTATAAAAACCCAATCGAATCGATGTATTTGAGTGAAGCCATGTAGTTGTTGTCTTTTTTATACATATTTGCATGTAAAAAACTTTTTTTTTATACTCTTAGGTCTCCTCTTCATCAAAAGGCATTTGGTGGAGTTATTCTGGCAGCTCTTTGGTCGGTGTATATATCTTATCGGACTTTCAGTCCCCTTACATACGGCCAGCCGGAGCTAACGTTGGGGCAGCTCAACACACTGCGATGGAAAGAGAGCTGGGATATTCTCTTAAGGAAACGCTAAACTGTGAAATTTTACTACACAGAGTTTATATTAAAATATAAAATGAGTGGGACTCAGAACAGTGTATATTTTTATATAATTGTTTTATCGAAGTGAGAGTTTTTTTTGACACTGAACATGTGTGTGTATTTGTATTATGTGAGCAGTGTTTGTTTGGCTTAGAAACTAGAGTGAAAATCCACAAAATAACTCTGTAAACTTACTGTATGTATTAAAAAAGCAACAGTTTAATGTTCTTTATTAGCACAGTGGGTAAAGCAGCAGAGGCTTTACATTTGCACAACACTAAATGATGAAACTTAAATGGAACAATGCTGTTTATACAATAAAATAAACTGAAAATAAACCGAGTTGAATAAAAAATATTGAACTAAAATATTGGCATTTTTAATATTTTGCATGAAATATGTTTGATTTGAGGCAGTACAGTGGCGTAGGGGTTAAAATGTTCGCCTCTGTGTGCTGGGAATCCAGGATCCAATCCGATTTTAGTGGAGTTTCCATGTTCTTCTTGTGTCCGCGTGAGATTCAAAGTAAATTGAATACTCTAAATTGCCCTAGGGCGGCACGGTGGCTTAGTGGTTAGCATGTTCTCCTCTCAGCACTAGGGATTCCCGGTTTGAATCCCCATCTGGGTGGAGTTTCCATGTTCTCCCCGTGTCTGCGTGGGTTTCCTCCGGGTTCTCCGGTTTCCTCCCACAGTCCAAAAACATGGATGAAGTTAATTAAATTCTCAAAATTGCCCCAAACAGAGTGTGTCTGTGTGAGTGAATGTGTGCCCAGCGACAGATTGGCGCCCTGTCCTGGGTCTATCTGGCCAGCGCCCGAGACGTTCTCCCCTGGATGGGCATGGGGAACCCCACCGCAACCCTAATAGAGGATAAGCGGGAGATAATGAATGAATGAATAAATTGCTCTATATGATGTGTGTGTCTGTGATAGTGACCTCTCCTGGGTGTATCTGCCCAGTGCCTGAAACATTCTTCCTGGATGGGAATTGGGAAGCCCATATATCCCTAATATAGGATTTAGTGAAAGATAATGAATGCATGTGTTGATTTTACAATCTTCATATTGTAATCTCTGTTATAATTAGAGATGTTTAACATTTACATTTTACATTTAATAAGTATGACACAACAAGTAAATGAACCGCTGTCATATTTACAGCATTTACCATTTTAACAAGTGTGGTATGTACTGAACATTAAATAGTGATTTATATTTAGTGATTATTTAGTGATTATTGTAAAGCTAATCATAGCCCTGTACTTATTCGGCGTTAAGTGTGCGAAGAGTTTTCACTTGATCTCTCCATTGTTCCTGCCATTGTAGCAGTTTTGCTGTCTGTTTTTTGCTGAATTGCTCCACTGTCTCCAACTCCTTTAATATCAGCTGCTCATAGTTCTGTACACAAAAGATTCATCATAAAGCATTTTTCTATAACATGTTAAAACACAGATTGTTGAAAAAAGGTACAGAACACTGTAGAATATTTGATTTACCTGATGCAATGCATTTCGCACCTCAATAACCTTAAGTTGTATCATGGTGGCTTTAGCTATAGTGATGCTGGCCGTCTCTCGCTTTTTAAGGTTAACAGCTGAGTCATCAGGGATTTCAAAGTAATAAATTCCAGGCCATGTTCTATAAATTACAAATTACAGCTTGGTATAAAACTCTATAAGCAATAACCGTGCTATAGGTATACTGTAAAATACAATATTAACATTGATAGAGTCAAACTCCAGTGATGAATATTAAGTATCAAAATTAAATACAAAAATTAATTATAAGTCTGTTCTGCCCGTGTCCGTGTGGGTTTCCTCCGGGTTCTCGGGTTTCCTCCCACAGTCCAAAAACATGGATCAAGTCAATTGAGTTCTCCAAATTGCCCCATGTAGAGTGTGTGTGTGTGTGTGTGTGTGTGTGTCTGTGTCTGTGTCTGTGTCTGTGTGAGTGAGTGTGTGCCCAGCGATAGATTTGCGCCCTGTCCTGGGTGTATCTGCCCAGTGCCCGAAACGTTCTCCGTTCTGGATGGGCATGGGGAACCCCCCCCCTCCACCCGCGACCCTAATATAGAATAAAGCAGAAGATAATGGATGAATAATAAGCCTGGAAAAGAGAAAGAAAAACAGATTCCTCAATATTTTCTCAACAAATATGTTGTGATTACTGAACGTGTTAGATTCTTTGGAAAAACACAGTAAATCCTGAAGTACACAACATATTCCGAAAGTGCTGTACATGTCAATACCTGCTATCGCCCTGCTTTCCGCTTCCTGCTTTGAGTCGGCTGCTGCATAAAAAAAGGTTTTTCAGTACAGAAATCTTATGTTTTAAACCAACAATCTACAAAACACTGATTTGTGTCCAAAGATAACATGTATTAACAAAAAAAGTTGGCACAAGGAGCTGGAGGTCTAATAATTTCATACACAGAAGTAAAGGTAAAAAAAAAAAATCATTGAACATTTTTAGTACCAATTTTGCATTAGGTTAACACTTGAATCATTAATGAGAGACTTATGTTACAAATCATAACAAAAAAATATTAATTAATTTTGGTCAATTAATTTATCTTAGCTCATTTTACACTGGTGTTACTTTGCCTCACTGTGTAAAGAACTCACACCATCAAAGTATTATTGTATAATGTTTTGTCTTAAAATATTTTTTACTACACAATTGATACATACAGTATAGTAAACATTATTTGTATGGACCAAAGTTTTTTACTTTATAATATTTGTCTCTACCTGCTTCTGCTCTCTAATAATGGTGGGTCTTCGGGTTCCTGTAGATGAGCTGCTGGTGTTTGACTAAGTGTTGGAATATCTTCCTGTACGGAGTCAATGGCTGTACGAAGAAATGTTTTTTCAGTTTACAAATTGAACATACCAGACCAACAATCTATGAAACACAGATTTGTGTACAGGCTCCCAAAGATAACAATTGGTAGAACAATCTAAAGCATAATATTTCGTCATTTTTGGTTTGGCTGTTGTTATTTTTTCTTTCTGTTTTTATTAGATGTTAAAGTGATTTGAACAACATAATACACAAAACAAAATGAAAAATGAAAACGTGTCCCAAATGTCTTGATTCTGACCAGAGTGATTCAGTGAGCTTGAGTTCTATCAAAAACATCATAGACTATGTACCTCCATCGCTGGGCTGGATGTTGTCCAGCTGAAAGATCAAGTTCTCTGTCACTGTGGCAAGTGCAGTCACAAACTCATCGGCATTCTTCTTTATACAGTTCTTTGGAAAAGAAATAAAAAATTATAACCAAACTTACAAAACATATTCATATGAATTTAATTGCCAATGTCAATTAAAACCTGAAGTTCAAGTCTGTTGTTATGAATGTCTTTCCTCAGCTCCTCCTGCCTCATTTCTTCAGCTGTAACTAGCCTGTTCAACTCATCCTCACAGGCTGGGTGGCTGAGACGCACACGCAACTTATTGCTGTGCTCTTTCTGTGAGGAAACAAAAAATGTACATTCCTGGGCAAAATAAAAACAGACTTAATGCTCTTACAAGACATTTGTTTTTTATTCACTTGTTAGTGAACTCATCTAATCTCAGATAATTCAACTGATACTTTAACTGATTGGCAAGATAATGAGATAAGAGGAGATATTGTTCAATTAATTTAGCTTAGCCCATATTAACCTAGTAAACTGGTGTTTACTAGGTTACACCAAGGTTACACCAAGCCTAATCCAGTAAACTGGTGTTACTCTGCATGATTGTGTAAAGGTTTCACACAGTTTTAAAGCATTATTTGTTATATATGTTTTGCCGTGATATATTTCATCTATCACTGAAAAAAAAAATTGTATAATGAAATATACAATACACTTCTCAATTAAAAAGTCTTTAAGACACCTACTTCTTTGTGTTTACTCTGGTCCTGGTTCTTCTGAAATTGTTGGTGAATGAGTGCCATGTTTTGGTTCAGATCCTGCAAATGCTGATCTCTAATTCTGGCTAGAAAGACTTCTGGTACCTGACAGGCATACTTTTTGAGAGTCTTTAGTTGCTGCTGAAACTCTAGTCAGAGAAAGTAAAGTAATGGTTCTTAGTCATTCCAGTTTCCTCCCACAGTCCAAAAACATGGATTTAAAGTAAATTGGCTGCTTTAAACCCCTATATAGTGTGTGTCTGTGTGTGTACATGAGATAGATTACAATAGATTGGCACCCTGTCCTGTGTGTATATGCCCAGTGTTCTAAATGTTCTCCCCTGGATGGGCATGAGCAACATAGCGTCACCAGCATGGGACTAAGCGGAAGATACGGGATGAATAGATGGATATGAATTCTTTAAAGTTTATGTTTAGATGTGGCCAACCTTCAAATTAATACTGAATGTTGATTCATTGCAATGTTCATATTTACAATGCTACTTTTGTATTTTATGTTTACTTACAAACAGTCCTTTTAATATTACAAAATATTACATGTCTGCACAGATTGCAAGTAACACCATAAAAAAATCTGACCTTCCACAAATCCCCTTTGGTATTCCTCAGAGCGACTCTGTTGAAAAAGGAGCCTTTTGTTTGATTCCTCAACAAAGTCCTCAAACTGACTGTATTCCTTGTTGCTGACAAGATGAAGCTCCTTCTTCTTATAGTATTCCTGATTAAAGTTTAATCACATCTTATCATTATAATTGCCCTGTAGTATGGATTAATTCTAATAATGTCATAAATGTACCTCAGCAAGTAGGAGAAGAAGGTCATTGGCCTCCACCAAAATGTTAATGATGCAGCCTTTAAAAGTGAGGCTGGAAAAAAAATATTGTAAATGAAAACCAAATCCTGTTTTTTAACAAAATTCTGCTCATTAAAAAAAATATATAATAAAAAAAAATAATGAACAAATAAATATACATATATATATATATATACATATATATATATATATATATATATATATATATATATATATATATATATATATATATATATTTCACATACACTGTAACACTCACCTTCCCTTTTGATCTTCAGATATAGGACCAAACATTTGGAATCTCTTGAAATCAAATGTCGTAGATTTATCCAATCTCCTCACACTAAGAAGCATATACATGCAATACATTTATAACATTATTTTACACAATTTTTGCCTACAAAATTGCAGCTGTAATTATTAACCTTTTTAGGCTGACAGGCTCAGATGATTTCAGGGACATCAAGTCCAGACCTGTTTGACTTTGACGCCTCCCTGACTTTGGATTTGAATCTGTCATAAAAGACATCACAGCAGCTTTCAAAACTCTTAAAAGGACACTAAACAAGACTACACAATGCACATGGCTAATTACGTTCTCCGCTGCTTTAACAATTATTTTAGAATAAAGGTTATTAGGATTAAAAACATTCATCACCTGTTGTATTGCTTTTTTCCTTTTTATCTGTATCACGTATTTCACCAGGCTGTGGCCTGTTGAATCTGTAATTTCAAAAAAGAAAAGACATTATGGGTCATGTATAATGTCCTTCTTTATTTTCACATTTTTAACTGTGTGTTTCTAAATGGAGGGTATGACCAAGATATTGAAACTCCACTGAAATGTTTAAATGAGGATTTAAAAAGCCGAAGTGTCTACTGGTAGTAAAACAGCAAACTGCATGGTGTAGTAGGTCCTTATTATCAAATTTCAATTTAATGTTACCTAAGCAGTCCTTGGATTACCCCCACAGCTACATCATCGATAAAAGCAGCTCCCATGCGACTAGGCTGGAGCAGGGAATCCAGTTGATGTCCACCCTTCTTTTCCTTATTAACCCGAGGACGAGCAGCTACTGCGAATGCTCCTTGTAATGGAGCCTCTGGATGTGAAATTGCCATCGAGGGGTCCTGCATTAAACAGTACAATCAGGGTAATATCAGTTGCACATTAAGTATTTGACTCTTCAAAGCTGACAGTGAGCAATGGATGTGTAAGAACATACCAAACAGCAGTCAAGATACTGACATCGCTGTCTTACTTCATCTGTTAGAGATGTTAAAGTGGAAATGTCACATGGTATCACCTGCAACATAAGGGTTTTGGTAAACATTTAAATTATATTTTAAATATCACTCAATTTTGTGACTCACCAGCTACTTTAACATGTCACCTAACACCACACTTAGTAGCAATAAACCAGAAATAAAGCTAAGGTTGGGATGTTACAAATCTAGTAATGTAAAGTTATAAGTCTGTGTTCCCTATACAGATTCATAAGTATGCAATGTGACATACATACTCATTGGGATCCTTTGGGAGTTTATTTATTCTTTACAAATACCAAGAAGTGTATCAATTGTCTTTTAAGTGATCTTTAGCGAGCTGTCAGCAACACACCCCTCAGCTTGATTTAGGGCAGTGTGTCTTTGCTTTTCATGGCATCACATGCAATTAACCCATCAGCGTGTCACTTTCTGTTCTTTTTAAGAGCCTGGTACGGTCTGACATTGACAAGATTGCTATTTCAGCAAGGCAGTTTAAGTCAATTTAAAGTTAATTAACGTTTACACCTTTGGGATCTAGACGATACATTCAGATTCACTTAGACATTAATATTTAAAATATATATATAAACCACATTTATAAGATCGTTTACACAATAGGATCAATGACGACATATGAATGCCTTCAATTCTTCAATTTGTGCTCTGTAGTCACACTATGCATTGAGGAAAATTCAAAGCAATTGTGTAAAAAGTGATAAATAAGGGGCATTGATAATTTTAACAAATGAAGTGTTTTTAAAAAACAACAATTATACCTTTAGAGTTTACCTTTGTGTCTGGACTTTGTGTTTGTCTGCGATTATTAGCATCAAGCATCTTCTTTAGTTCATTCAGCATAGTATCAATATTTTTCTTGTGCATGTTGCTTGTAATGACCTGTAATAAATAATATATTTTGTTAGAACTGATTATACATGCTGATAAAATTCCTCAACATCAGCAAAATGTTTAGTACACCTCTGTTTCAATCTTGACTTTTGCCTTCGTGAAAACTTTTTGGACCTTCTCACGAAACATTAAATCAACGTTCATACAGTGAGCCTTTTCTTCAGCCTTGCTGATTTTGGTTTTCGCCTAAAACAAATATTTGAAAGTGTTTTTAGTGGCAAACTCAAACACAGTCTGTTCTAATCATCGTTTGGCTGTAGATAGAGAATGTATACTGCATGTCTCTACATCTTGCATGTGACTCGTCTCTTCACCCTCCATGTTCTGCATTAAATCCTCTTCAGATGAATCGATGGATTTAGCTATTTTTTCTAAATGCTTTTGGTATACTGCAATCTCTTGAGGGCAGAAATTGCCTCCTTCAGAAAACAGCCTTGAAAAACAAACAGATGAAACAGCTAACTCACAGTTTTTACCTTTTGGGTAACAAAAAAAATAAATAACATACTTAAAAGATTTCATTAGTTGTGCATTGGCTTCTCGAAAGCTTGCAAACTTTGTCTCCATCTTTTGCCTAAACTGTCTTTGCATTTCCTGGATGATGTTTATGTGTTCAACCAAATGGGTTTGTAGTGAAGCACAGAGTTCCATTAGCCTGTTGAGTTAATAACTTATTAGTGAACATAATTTACTTTCAGGAAAAGCTTATTACAAAGTGATTGATGACATACTTATCAGATTTATTAATAGTAATGAAAGTGTCTTCAATGCTGTCGATTTTTTTGTCAAAATCATTGGTCTGTGTGCTGTGACGGCTCTGTAAGACCTTAAACTCAGTTTGCAAATCAGCAAGAGCCTCCAGAACACCTGCACAGTGTCTGTCCACCCGGTCCTGATGAAGGATCAGCTCATCTGAAAACATCATTAACACATTGCAGATAAAACAAACTGTTAAATTCATTGTTCAATTAAAATGATCTGGATCGTACCTGACTACCAGACGCTTAGTTTTGGCAAAATATAATGATGTCACACACCTGCTCTGACATTGTGAATGTTCATCTCAATTCTTTTAACTTTAGCTTGATGTAGTTTAAGACGAAGATCAAGTTCAGACTTTAATTTCTCTCGCTCAACTTCCACCACAGTCATTGTGTTACTGAATACTGTCTGATGCCACTCCTCAAGGTGATTAAAGAATCCTTCTCTCACACTGTGAAACCCAAAATTCCATTAATCGGCAATTTAACAAATCAAAAATGTTAAATCTTTCTATTTAAAAATCTAAGTCTTACACTTTTTGCAATTCAAGCAAGATATTTTCTGGATATTCTGAATTAATTTCTACATTCTTTAAATTTGCTTCAGCTTTATTTTGGATTTCAAAACACTGGCAGCTGTACACATTTCCTTTTTTGGTTATAAATGTTTCATTGACTTCAAAGTGTCTTGACTCATGGGAGGACTGATCAGAGTCTTCCTACAAAACAAAAAAAGATGATTTAAAATAAGGTAAAGACAAACAAAAAAGGTTAACAGTGTAAATGTCTTCAGGTTTAAAGGGCTGTGTATAAATAAATATTTACCATTGATATAAGTGAACCAGAAGAAGTTTGAGAATTATTCTTCTGAATAACTAAGTTGCCATTTGATGTTTGACTTGCATCTGTAAGCAACAAACAATAGAGCATCAATTGTATATATATGAATTTTTTTTTATTCATTTGCCTTTTTTCAAAATACATTATTTTATTATATTTACCAATTTTAAGAGATGGATAAAGCATCAGAAGTTCCTCGGTGTCCTTAAGTACAAAACATATACAGAATTATTCATCACATTTAAATGTTTACCCAGTTATCTAAACCCCATCTAAGTATGAGGAGCTTCTTAAAATGTAATGTTTGTAAATAATCTGAAATGTACCTGAATGTAAACCTCCCTGACATTGAAGAATTGACTGACTGCAGAGCTGTATATGTGGAATTCCTCGAGAACCTTTGAAGGGTAATACTCTACTGCATCAACAGACTCCTCATAGAAAATGAAATACCTGCAGTATATGAAACATTTAAATTTATGATCTCTAGTTCTCGGGGAAAACGGCAGTAGTCCAACAAATCTGTGAATTTACCTATTACTGACTGCTTCCAAAAAGCAAAGTATCTGCTGTAATAAATCTTTAAGGCCATCCTCTGTGCTCTCCTGTCTGAGTTTGTCCACCATCACACCAAGCTGAGTTTTTGTCTTCTAAATACCCAAATTAAGCCAGATTAGTTGCAAAATGCAGTTAATATAGATGAAAGTAAAGTTGAGACTAAAGTCTCAAACTAAAGTCAGTTGTTTCACAACTCAGTATAGAAATAACAACATTAATTATGTATATATTTTATGTCAACAATTTTACCTTGTGTTCCTGTTCATGTCTCAAGTGGATCTGTTTAAGAAGATCCTGTAACTGCTGCACACTTTTCTGCAAACGTGCGTTGTGGTCGTCCCACAGCTGAGCTGCTCCACGAAAGAAATTGTAGAAAAAACTATTCTGTTCTGCAGCAGTCTTGGTCAAAGACTCAACTGCTTTCTGCAAAGCAAGCATTTTTTCGGTTCTTAATTGAACATGTAATATTAACATTGTACACATGATGAAAAGTAAATAATCAAACAACACTGGCTAGAACTGTTAGTATACTCATTTCTTAATCCACTTAATCTTAATCCACTATAAAGTGTCTCTTAAGGGTTTTTTTATTGTCATTTAAAACAAATATTGTTCACATCTGTACAAATTATTCTTTACATGCAATTATTGTGCATTAATACTGTTTTATGGAGCACACTGCAGTTATACCAAAACACCAGCCACATGAAACCAAATTAAACCTAAGCTGACTATATTGATGTTAAAAATTGCTTCCTGAACACTTCTGTGTGTAATGATACTAATCAGTTTAGATTTCTAAAAGTGACCAGCAAGTCGGAATGTTTTCCCAGCGTCTGAAGAATTTTCCCCTTGGTTAGGCATGTGGACCCCAATTAATCTTAGGATGAAGTGGTCATGATAATGCGATGAGTGGATAACCTTTGGTTTTGGTTTGGTAATAAAAACAGCGTTATGTCAGTTGTGCTTATTCAAAATATGCACTTCATATACACATCATATACACATAATATTCTATTACACTTACAGTCATTGCTGCTACACGCTCCTCTGCTTGAGCCTGGCAACTTTCAATGAAAGGCGTAAGCTCAGCATTAACAATGTCATGTATCTCTTCTTCAGTATATCCATATGATGACAATTTAATCTGTTTATTATAGAAGAAAACATTAATGTTTATTTAAATAATCTGTATCTAGCTTCAGTGAAAATGTGAAATCACCCTTAACCTTTAACTTTTCCAGTTCAGATAGGCCGATTTTCCAGGTGCCCTCATAACATTCCCGTATTGTTTTCCTGGCATCGATGTGTGTGCAGTCTTAAAAATGAAACAAGTACAGATGTTATGTTATAATTATTGCGGTTGCTGGATGAATATATATAAATATATATACAAAGACAGAGAAATATACAAATATATAGTATATAAAAAGTTCTTACCAACTTTTTCATGGAGTGAAGACACAGAAACGTACCATGCAGAAGCCACTGAGCTTGATGGTGGTATCATATTTCTTTATATATAGTACAAATACAAGTTTAAAAGAAGTTTTATGTAATAGTATTAATTCTTTAAATTTACAATCAATCTGAAAATCACACCTGATTTGTTGAAGCATTTTAAGCCTTTCCTCAACAAACACTTGTTGTGTTAATTGCATAGTCTTCAGAGTTTCCTCAACAGGTTTGGGGTTCTGGATTTCTGTACTGATCATATAATCTCTAAGGATGCAAAATAATAATAGAAATATAATTATTTTAAAATTAACATGATGTACATATTACTGCAATTTACAATAATCTAATTTCCTTGTATAAAATCTTTTGAATTTTTGAAGTTTGAAGTTTTTAAGTTTTTTTATAATAACCCCTCTTCCTCGTGATTTATTTACGATAATGCACACCCTCTATATAGTTAACATGCAGTGAGACAGCTCTATATACAAAAAGACACCCGAATTTACAAAGATCCTTAAAGAGAAATATTTAACACTTTATACAAGAAAAAAAAACACGGTTAAATCTTTGTATATGATCCTTTTTTAGAATATGATGAGGCACCAGAACACGACCAGAACAAATTGATGAAACTAATCCAAGTATAAATTCTGACAAACTTAAAATTAGAGCAGAAAATAATACATAAAGACATCAATATGAACTCACTTGAACTGACGCAATGCTGTAAAACATCTGAATTTTTTCCAGTCCTCAAGCTTAGTTTTCCATCTTTGATAGGAAATTATATTTGTCTTCAGATTATTTTCAGTTAAGTTTAAGTGCAGTTTGGCCAAGGCTCGTTTGTTATTCACTAAAGATGTATTCATTTTCTATAAAAAAAGAGAGAATAGACTATTTTCATTTTGTTCAATCCTTAAACATAGTAGATGAATTGAAGTTTTTTAGAATCCTACCATGGCTTCATTATCAATAAATCTGTGGACATCAATCGGCATAACGAAACAGATATTTTCGAGCTTCACTGTATATTTCTTGAGTATTGCTGTAATCTAATTGAAAAAAGAAACAATATAAATTATGAAATTTCTCAGAATTAGTGAGCAATGACAATAAGAATTGTAATGTTACCTCTGTAGCTTGGTCAGACTCGAATTTGTAATATATCTCTTCCAACTCCTGTATCAATTTTCTCCTAATAACTGATCCATGAATAACAGTTTGCCATGATTCTTTTAAACCCTAGGTGTAAATAAAAATAACAATTAAAATCTCCAGTTTAAATGAATATCCATCCGTCAATCCATCTATCATCTTCTGATTAATCCTTTGCTAGGTTTTGGGGTTTTGTGGACAGGGAACCAATCTATCACTGGGCACACACTCACTATGGTGATTTAAAGCAGCCAATTCACCTTGAATTCATGTTTTTAGGACTGTGGGAGGAGACTGTAGAACCCAGACCCTTGCATGTATATATATATATATATATATATATATATATATATATATATATATATATATATATATATATATATATATATATATATATATATATATATTATTATTTTTTTTTTTAAAGTAGAGATGTACATAACACACACCTCTTTTGATTTTTGAAGGTCTTATGTATAGTAATTTTATTAAAATAAAAGTAATGCCTGAAAACAATAACTACATGCATATTTTCCACATGAATAAAGAGGACACACTTGTTCAGTGAGGGCTTCTAAATCAGCAAAATTTCCATTGCTCTGCAGAAGTTCCTCCAGATGTTTATCATGTTTTGAGAGCTTAAGAAGAAATTCTTCTCCAGTTTGTTTAAACAATGATTCATGCCTCTGTAAAACACATTAAATAGCAGACTCATCATACCTCATGCCACAACAAAAAGTTTCCACATGCATTAAATGTTTAGTGTAGAAAGAATACCATTCTCAGCAAAGAAAGCTCTGTCTGAAGCTCAGTAATAGCCAATATGTGATCTTCCTGTTTCTTCTTTAGCAGTCTCTTAATAACATCAGATTTTGGTTTTGCTGAAACTGAGAGACATTTCACATAAAATAATTTTTCATTATATATTGCTACAAAATATATTTGCATTGTAAATTTTGTCAACTTTTACATACCAACTTTATCAGGTAATGCTTGTACACTCTCCATATCTTTAAACGTTAAGAGTCTGGTGCCAGAAAATAACTGGTTCCTGCAACACAACACAAAGTCCTTTATTTATTAACAAAGCTCATTTTCACACTTAAAGTTTCTTTAATCAATGTCAACAGAGCAGAGGTTTAAAACAACATGCCTTACAAATACAATCCCCCACAATTTTTTTAAATTATACCGCACAACCAACCGTACCTTACAGTCACATCTTCAGAGCTGTGCTGGGCTTCAGAATGAACAACGAAATGATCATCACATGGTCCTGTGTCTGTGTCACAGCTTGTGGGATCATCTTCACTAAAACACCCTACATTTGCAAAGCGTCTGCTCCGAGTTTCATGAAGAGACATTGACAAATAAACCTGAATTTAAGAAAAAAAAAAAAAAGATCATTTCAGCTGCTTAATACAAACTATCCTTTCGTCTAGATGTTAACACACACACACACACACACACATTATATATATATATATATATATATATATATATATATATATATATATATATATATATATATATATATATATATTAGTGAATTAACTCAGTTAAAACAGATGTCCACCACCTTATTCACACCCATTTAACCTATGTAATCATGAAATCTTGAAACCTTCTAGTACAGGGTTATTATAGCATTTAATTTTTCCTCTCAACAACAACTTACATTCTGTTTATAGTAATTAAATACAATGACACTTGTCATTGTTTTTGTCCCTTTGTCTGCTCAACAAATGTTACAAATTACAGTTTTCATTGGATTTTTTGAAAGTGTCTCAACTTTTCTAAAAATACAGGTTGGTAAATCAAAAAAAAGGCTGAATAAGGTGAATAGTAATAAATTGCCATTAAATGTCTTACCTGAGAATTAAACAGATGTCTGTAAACCTTCCCTCTTGGAACTACTCGACTTTCAGCCATTGTTGCAGTTTATTTATTCATTCAACTCAGAATACCCAATAATTTAAGGCAATGAAATCGGATAATTCTATCATTAGGATGATGATTGCATGTATTTTCAAGTGATTATTTTCGAAATAAAGCAACAAATTCAGATTGTGTACTGCGGACTTGTGCTAGCGTCTCCCGTAGTCGTGGTTACAAGACAGATGGCTAATTGTAGTTTTTGAGATGACCAGCAGGTGGTGCATCATTTTCAGCAGCTTAAGGGCCACATGAGTCTGATTGTCATTTTGCACTGATCTGGCATCAGGTTGATACAATGTGAAGTTTCAACATTATATCTCAGTGAAAAACTGTTCAGTGTTAAGACACATTTCTCGTACCTGAATTTATTTGTGGGATCTTAAATTATCTTCTGACAATTAGCAGGAGTGTTCTGTAACTCAACCTGAGCTTCATCTTAACACAATTAATCTAAAGTGACAAAGTAAAAGTTTTATTGCTATGACAATGACCACTTTCAACATTCCAAAGTTGTCGGGGAATGTTCCATTATTCCCTGGGGTATTTTTTAAAACCTAAAAAATAGAGTTTATTTGTAGTTTTGACATATTTTGGGTGTTTCTGCTCACCTTTTTCCTCTCCCACATTACTTCTTTATTCTAGAGCTTTAATTACATGTAAAAAGCTATAGGCCAACCTACAATAGCAGGTTGTTTTTACCTACAACTAGAGCATTGCTGACGTAGCAATTGCAGGTTGTAGATAAAGACAGCAGTAGGGGGCAGGAAGAGGGGCAGGGAGCGGGGCATGTAACCAGGTAGTAATGTTAATATGTTATACTACAGGGAGGTAATGTTATTTCTATTAAATTAGAATAACGAGCAATGGAATTTGATTCGTTTCAATAGCAATTGGTGTTTGGTTAAACATGTTTTAAAAAGCATACATGGTAAATCAGTATATTTTTTCTGTGTACATTCCCCTTTGAATTATGAAGTAATCCCCCTATCTGTTAAACACCTGTAAAATTAGTATTTGTATATTAGTAAAATAAAATAAAAAATCAGTAATCAGTAGAAAGAGACAGTTTGTGGCAATGTTAGTAATACAAATAATAAATGACCTGTTAATCCAGTGGTCTGTTTTTCTATTTCGTTGCCATATAAAGTAAGAGCCATATTTCCAAAACCTTAATTATCATTCGCATTAAAATCCTTTAGCACCAGGTGCCAAATGTGGGAAAATATGGGCAAATATGTCATCTACAAAACGGTACAACTTCAGTGGTACACACTACAAAACGTTTTACTCTTCAAGGTAATGATTACAGTATGTACATAAATCAGGGCCATAAATAAAACCCGGTGGTAGAGCATTTGATACACTCATCACAACCTGGTAATAAAAATAAGTTTAGACTTGTATTTAATGTGTGAAGGGTGTTGGGCACGCACTCCTGTTTCTCACTACTCTCTTACGCTCACTTAACACTTTATACAAAAACAATATAGTAATATTAGTAATAATACGAAGGGTAAATGTAAATGATGCAAATGCTTTCCTTTATGTGAAAGTGATTGTTCAGTCTTCTTGGAGAACACTGATTTACAAATAGCTTTATATTTGTATCTCTGGCATGTGATTGAATGACAACCAGTCTAGGGTGTTTTTCCCATCTTTCAAGTATATGAAAAGGCTTCGTCGCCACCACACACTGCAAAAGACTATTTAGGACAAAAGGGGTCAAAAATAAATAAATGAACCTTCCTAAGATAGATATTATTTCGAACTATAGATACAACACGTTTAGTGTCGCTTATCATTTATTAAATTACCATCATTCAAGAAGGTGTGTTGAAAGTATTCTGCTTGTGAAAATAAAGAAGATAGGCAAAGCATTGGCAATGCACCCAGGGAGAATGCATTTACTTTAAAATATAAACATGATATTAATTATCATACAGTTTAAGGCACATTATAAATTGCAAATGTTAGAAATTATTGAAATGTAAAACTGACAGTGTAGATTTATAAAATTGTTACTCAACAAACAATAACAACAATAATAATGTAACTTAAGTATTTGGCGATGAAGTATTTTCAGTATTTTTGTCATTTTTTCCTAATGTCAAATTCCATCAGTATCAGTGTTATCAGTCCCACTTGTGTTGTCCAGGGTATACTTATTGCAGTCCTTACTGCCTCCCTTAAAAGTGTTCTTTGTTCTCAAAGCACGTTTTCTGAAATAAATACAGGGGAAATATTATCACAAACTCTAGATTCACAATCTTTAGTTTTATTTAAATGTCATTTTAGACATTGCTAAGCACAAAACCTGAAGGTAGTGTTTAAGAGCATACCCAAACCTTCGGTAATAAAATAAGGTATTAAGGCATCTTGGTCTGGGAGAGTACATAGACACTTCTTCATCAGTAACCATCATCTCCTGTAACACAAATAGTACTGAATAAGAAAAAGAAAAGTTTATTTCATTCCGCTAAAATTGATTACACTTTTCATTCTCTCTCACCTCTGAAGGGCATGGGTCATTAACATTTATACAAACACTGAACTCTCCTGAGGTTGGGGGTTGTAAGTCATCACTTATACCTGAGGTAAAAAAAAATATAGGATATTGAAAACTAAACAGATGACCAAAAACATAAAAACAGGAACTGTGTTGTGGTAAAGCTATAGAAAAATACAGTTCACAAACAAAACCGTTGGTTATGTTTTGTCGGAAAACTCTTGTAATGTAGAATTGAAGGAAACTGACTTTTTGAAGCAGCCATAAAAAGAACAGAGTACATATTAGCACAAAAAGCAGTAGTAAAGATACCAATAAAGTTTTATTTGCTATATAAAAAGAAGTCAATAGTTTAAAAGACCTTTTCCATATCTCTCCTTTGTGTCATCTTCACTTGTTTGACTTTTTATCTAAAGGGAAACATGTTTAGTGATATTTTAGTGACACTTTGTATGTAAATAAATATTACAAAACTTGTACAGAACTTGATTGCGCGGTAATTAAATAATTTAGAAATCACATCGGCATCATTTTGCACACATCTGCTGTATTTGTCTTACCACTTCGGTACTAACATTTGTACTTTTTAAAATACTATTGTTATCTTACCTATCTTAAATACAAAGCTGGGGCATTAATGCAATTTTAAAAGCTTCAGATTTCATAGTTTAAAATATTTATTGGTGGGTTATGAAGTATTTTATGTATCATTGTCCATTTCAGAAATTATTGATACTGATATTTACCTGGTCTATCTTCAGGTTTTTACTGTAAACATAGTTTTGTTTCATAATTACTGAATACCTGTGTTCATTCTAAGCATAATTCAGATACTACCTGCAGGTAAGATTACCATCCAATGACTTTTTATGTTACAAGTACATTTACAATATTTGTTTAAATAATTAAAAAGCTTGAACGTTATTGTTTAGCTCATTTTAGAAAACAAAGTTTACCCTGATTAAACTAGGTTAAAAACCTCACATACCTCCAGTGTACTCTGTAAAGAGCTGTCCTCCCAAGTCTAGAAGAGAAAGATATAAGGTAATTTACACATCGGTACAAATATTTGCTAAAATAGCAAAAGGTAAATCCTTTTCTGGTCCCACTAAGCACCATGGTGGAAGTACGTTTGAGCAGGTACCTAACCCCAATTGCTCCTCAGGCTCTGTATAGATCCACCACTGCCCACCACTGCAGGCACGTGTCCTCACTTCACCAGTGTGTGTATATGTGTGTGTGTCTTTAATCTACATATTAAAGGTCTTTAATCTACATATTACCTAATAAACATTGTTCTTATGTTAATACAAAAAAAAGGAAATACCACTAGGAACAGACTGTTTTAAATACAATATAAACTGACTTACTCCAACTGGTTCATTCAAGTGTTTCTGTCTGCGCTGTTGTCCTTTAAGATTAAGAACTTCTCCTTTTGTTCGGAGGAGCTGGACATGAAGCTCATCACAGTGTTCTCCTAACTCTCTGATCTGTTTACGATAGCGGTCCTTGTCCTGGAGGTTTTTACAGTTCTCCTGATGGTACTCCTCCCGTGAAGAAATGGCCTTTAATAATTAAAACAGGGTTGGGATACAGCAAAGACTGAAGAAAAAAGCAATCCAACTTGATGATTTGGGTCAGAATACAGCACCTCGTGAAGTAAGGACCCACATTGTTAACTTTAGTGAACTCAAACTCACAAAGTAGATTTGAACCCACAACCTTTGAAAGCCCAACACCATAACCACTGAGCTATCATGCCTTAGCCTTATTAATTTATGCCAACAACTTCCACATGATAAATAAAAAATAACAGTTTTAATCTACTTCTGAAAAGTATACATGTATCAAATAGTTCTTCTTTGGAATTAATATAATTTCCACATTTGAATTAGCAATGATAATCACATTTAATTTTATCACCTTGTCCCTTTCTTTAATGACTTCATCAAGCTGCTTTAAGATGTCTCTCATTCGATTACAGTACATCTTGGAGTCTTTTTTAAACATCTCACATTTTAGTTCCAGTTCATTCTTCTTATTCAGATACTGCAAATAAGCAGAACATAGATTTATAACCAAAGGCAACATATTGAATGCAAATACAGTAATTCAATTATCAAATGGTTCAATACGTTCCAAACCTTATCTCGTTGCTCCTCCGCATCGTGTAACCTTGTGTGTAATGCATAAAGTTTGTCAACCAATTCCTGTTGGGCCTGCTTAAAGTCTTCCGGGGACTCAATGGCCATCGTGCCTTGCTCTGTTGGAATTTGGACCTGTTGAAAAATTACTGGTCTTAGTAAAGCACTTTGATTCATCAGGACCGAAGCTTTGCTTGAAACTGTTTTACCTGGGAAGAGCTCTTAAGCTCCTGCAGTTGGGCTTTAAGGAGATCGTTCTCTTTTTGAAGCTGCAACATCATTTCCTGACTTGGCCGCTGTTCCATGGCATTTTTCAATGTTATTGTTCGGTTTCGTTGAATCTTTGAATCACTCTCTGCATTCATCAAGCTGTGCTTTAGCCTTTCGATCTGATAGAACCCAAAGTAATTCAGTGACATTATTTAAACCTTAATGAGATTGGCAAAGGCAATGTCACAGTAGAAAGGGGGGGGGGGGGGGGGGGGGGGGGGGGGGGGGGGGGGGGGGGGGGGGGGGGGGGGGGGGGGGGGGGGGGGGGGGGGGGGGGGGGGGGGGGGGGGGGGGGATATATATATATATATATATATATATATATATATATATATATATATATATATATATATATATATATATATATATATATATATATATATATATATATATATATATATACACACACATATATATACGGCACGGTGGCTTAGTGGTTAGCACGTTCGCCTCTCAGCGCCGGTTCGAATCCCCATCTGGGTGGAGTTTCCATGTTCTCCCCGTGTCTGCGTGGGTTTCCTCCGGGTATTCCAGTTTCCTCCCATAGTCCAAAAACATGAATCAAGTCAACTGAGTTCTCCAAATTGCCCCATATAGAGTGTGTATGCCTGCGTGTCTGTGTGAGCGAGTGTGTGCCCAGCGATAGAATAGCGTCCTGTTCTGGGTGTATCTGCCCAGCGCCTGAAACGTTCTCCCCTGGATGGGCATGGGGAACCCCCCAGCGACCCTAATATAGGATAAAGCGTAAGACAATGTATGAATGAAATAAAAACAAAGTTTATATTTTCACAATTTAAAACATTGTAACCCACCATGAGGCTGCACCTTTTCTTAACTAGACAGTTAAGGCCGCAGTCTGTCTTACTGAGGCTTTACTCTGTTATTCATTGCCATCATTGTGGAAAAACCCACTTCACAAAGATAGGATGTAAGAATAGGAAGCAGCATGTTCACTGCTTTTGTGATTATATCAGGATATTTCACATTACTTTTAAGACAAAAACCACCAGAGATTTTATGATCCTAGGTGGGTTTAATTATTTATTAATTTTACAGATTTTTTTAAATTAATGCCAACTAACTAGGTAGTACAAAGTCAATGGGCTCAGCTTACACAAACTGTGGCAAATGATAAACTGGCGCTGTGTTTCTTCAAAATGTAACCGTTGCTGGCATGTGGTCAATATAAATAATACATTAATAATCCTTTCTATGTGGCTGGGAAACCACTTCCCTACTGGTGACAAAATGCAGGTTTTCTTAACTTTCTTCCTAACATCCGTTTTGAGTTTTGCATAATACTGAGGTTTGTTGTGTTTGCACATTGACCGGTTTATGGTGTTACGTCCATTACTCTAAACTTAGGAAGATTTAGCAGCATCAGAAATGTTCAACAATTGGGACTTGTGTGTGAACTTAAGCCATCTGTATTCCAACTGTTCTAACCTCAAGCTGCAGGTCCCGGTTACACATGAGAGCACAGTTCTTCTCTTCACTCAGTCGATTCACATCACCCATCAATTTGTAATTCTCATCCTTTAAGTTGCGTGCCTTCTCCCACACCAGGTCCCGTTCTTCACGCATGCGCTGTACACGGTCCTGCTGTTTGTGAATTTCACACTCACGGTTTTGCAACTGCCGAATGGTGTTTGCTTGCTTAGTTGCACGGGCCGATACCTCCATTCTTGCCATGTGCTCATCATGAAGAGCTTTCTGAAGCCGTGTTACTTCGCTCATGAGGAACTGAGTCAATCCTGACTCACCTGCTGTATCTGAATGTCACAATAATCCACTTACATAAATGAATGCAAAATAAGTGGTTATTATATAACGTATTACATACACACCCCATTGTTTAGATGCAAGTACAAGGGATTTTTAACTTCATGATAAAAAAGGTCCAGTATAATGCAAACCACAGTATCGTGGAAGATATAAACCACACTTTTATAATAACTGCCTTCACAAAATCTGCATGAAATTTATAAAACATGGTTCTGCATGTATTTCTCATAAAGACCAGAGCCATTAACATGCAATTTGAAAACACATTTTAGATTACCCATAATATTCTCATTTACACCTTATAAATGTGATATTTGGATTGTATAGTAGTGCTAATACTATAATATGCACATTTTAGACATTAATTCCGAATTGCTGAAACTGAAATAAAGATTTTCAGTGTGTTAAATGACAAAATCCATTATATTATTTAAAAATAAACAAATCTTAAAATAAATTTCTGCAATAAACTTGCCGAGGTCAAAGGCATGTTTAACAACATGTCACATCACCATCACAACATTTGACAACTAATTATACTAACTGTTGCAGCTGGAATTGTTGCTGTATAAGCACACACTGTATTTAGTTAGTCATACTGTTTTAACTCGTGTAGAATAAGGAAAATTTTAAAGCTCCTTACAATTTATAGAGACAGAATGTTAAAAATATTATTAGACTGTTAACAAACATACCAACAAGAATGGAGAAAACCCTTGAGGGCTCTTTGCCTGTTATTTTCTGATACACTTGAGGGTAGTCCAGTTCTAAACTCTCAAGAAATGCCACATAGCCCTTAAGACCAGTCCTCTGTAATATATCCAGCAATACACCTAAATGGAAAAGTTGTCTTAATTTAATTGCAAATCCAAGAAAAATGAAGATCATTATGAAGAATTACAATAATATATATTACTCTTACCCACTTTGCGCCGCCTGATAACCAAATTTGGGTCATTATAAATCTGTTCCTCATCTTCGCTGTTAAGCACCTTGCACTGTCTTAGATATGGGATTATTCGTGAAGGTTCAATAGTCTTAATTAGAAGCATTCTGTGGTCTTCCAGTCGCATCCAACATTCTTCATCTTCCTCAAACTCAACAGCACTGGGTCTGTCAGCCATGCCTGGTCTTGAATTCTTCCTGCTGAAAATGACTAAAGGGCTGGTTTGAGAGCAGTATATGACACCAAAAAAAAGGAATTACTGGTCTAGTGGAATCTGCGATAGTTCCTCTTTAGAGTTGCCATTTCAGCTTTTTAGACAGTTCAATTTCCTTATATTTCACAATCGCTGTGCCACCAGTCATAAGCTTAACTTAAATCAGAGCAATAATGAAATTTGTTAGGGAAAATACAGACATACTTAACTGTGGAATGAGGACAAACCTCCCTGTAGTAGTTCATAATCCGAAGTTATATTTATATCGGATTTATCTTTCTAGAACTACTTTGTAAACATATATAAATTTACCAATGACTCCATTCATACCAGTTACAACAAAAATTTTTTAAAATGCTATTTTTTATTATTCTTGTGAACTTTTATAGTATTTCATTCATCAATAATTTTACTTTGTTCTTGATCTTCACAATAATTATATGCACATTATTTTAATTTTTTTATTTTAAATATCTGCGAACATCCTGCACTTTAATTTATTTGTATTTTAATACTCACATTTACTTAATGTAATCATTGAATTACTTTGTTTATAAAACCTGTTCCTTTCACAAAGTTTGTTTTTTTTGTTTCTTTAAAAAATTAGTCAAAGTTCTATAAAATTTCTATAAAAATGCTCTTAACAGATTGGCTTTTATGAAAAACAAGACATGAAAATAATTTTAAAAATACCTTTTTTTTTATTAGAAACAACTTCAGTACACAAAAAAAACATTTTCATTATATTATTTTGAGTTAAAAAAAAAAACAAAAAACATACATTATTGCAAGGCACTAGAACGGAATCATTTACAAATATAAAAATAATCGACAAACTTAATAAATTGATCCCCTTCATTTCAGTTATGTAATAGTTTTTTTCCTACGTGGTCGGAGCTTGAGTAATTGTGGTGTTGATGCTTCACTTTCGTTTGTAAGCAAGGATTCCTGAAAAAGAAACACTCATATCATATACTGTATATATATATATATATATATATATATATATATATATATATATATATATATATATATATATATATATATACACACACACACAGCAACTTACAAAAACCCTGAAATTGTATTACAGTACTTGGGTAATCAAACACCATTACTTTCTACTATTGTGACTAAAACATACCTCTGTTTGAAGATGACTCTGAGCCTCATTCATCTTTAGCTTGTCCGCGGTTTGACGCTCCTCTTCATCCTTGTCTTCAGCCTCTGTCGTCTCATCGTATGGATGTATTGTGGCAAGGAGGGCAGGTAAAGTGAAGCAGGACAAAAAACGAGCCTTCAGAAGTGAATACGCTGGATTATTTTGACATCTCTCGGCTACGACCTGACGGACAGCTGCGATTTTGTCTTCTTCACTTTTCTTTCGGTCTGCCTCAGGAAGCATCGACTCAGCCGTTCCTAATAAAGTTTCTTTTTCTTTAAGCAAAAAAGTCAATGTATTAATGCTGTCTCCAAAGGGTGGAAGGTAAGGAATTTTCTTGTCTAGTTGAGGAACCGGAATGCCACCTTCTCCAGTAAGCCAGGGCTTTACTTCAGTTGGATGCTCCGAAAACATCAGTCTCGGATCAAAGTTTAAAGTGTTTGGTGCTGGATTAAGCTGAAAAGTGATGGCTGGACTTTGAACAGTTGGCATTTTGTCTTGGGAGAGTATTTGCATTACTACAGCTGGGGGTCTGGTTTGCAAACTTGGGGTTACAGGTCTTAAAGGGACATTAGGCCCTATTTGAACAGGAGGACTTTGTACAGGTAGAAACACATTATAATTCATTGGGACACTGGGATTATTTACAGCAATGCCCTGCAAAGTACCAGGTGATGCTGCAGCTGCAGTAGACTGTGAGATTTTAAGAATCTCAGAGTTTGGAAGGTTTTTATTAATGGGCATTGCAGGGATTTGTGAAATTCCAGAATCATTTGTAGTTGTACTAGTTGGTGGTGGAGATTCCTCTTGAAGAGCACCATTAACAGATGGCAATACTTCAGGAATGGTGTTTTTTGTAGAGACCAAAGATGTCCTGGTGTCAACTGAGAGATCAAGATCACTGACAGGAACATTAGGACTTTTGGCCACATTTGCACCAGGCACCACAACGGAGTTTGTATCATTAAAACCATTTACAATGGAGTTTTGTGAGGTATTTGTAGGGTTTACAAAACTGTTAAGACATGCAATGGAACCATTCTGGTTCAATACTAATGGTGACTGAAATGCAATTTGAGGAACACCACCTACCAGCCCTTGGTTTTGACTGCAGGATATATTGGAAGGGGGAGTGTGAACTGTAGATCCATTGACTGCAGTGGCAACGTTGGGTATACCGCCAGAAGCCTGAAGGGTAGAAACCCCCAAACTCATGGAGGCAGTGGATGGTGTACTGTTCTGACCCAGATTTAAACTAGTTGGACAAGTCGTCATCTGAAGCCCCAACACAGGCATCAAACCAGCAGGAGTCACAATCCAAGCTGTGGGTTGTGGTAACAGAGGGACGTTCTTACACCGAATCTTCTTAACGGGTTTTGATTTAATCTTGGAAGCATTGTTTTTACGCATGGTTTCCTTTAAAGCTTGGCCCTTACTCGTGAGGGTGCGCTTACGTTTTTTAGTTTCTGTGTCATTTGAATTATCACTAGGTGACTCTTTAGCAGACAGACTAGTTGTTGTTGGACTATTTGATTGCTGTGTCAGTGTCCCAGATCCTACAGGTACAGCCACCTGTAAAAATGTTTGAGGAACTTGTGATGTACCAGATGCTCCTGGCACAGGAAGAGGCACATTTCCCTGCACAAGGGGACTTGTGGATCTCATTCCCTGATGCACATTTGTTTGGGCAATAATAAAAGTCTGGGGAATCATTAGTGGAGGTCTTAGCATCTGATGAGCAGGGTTAATTTGCTGATTTACAGGCTGCCGAACATTAGATGAAAGTGATGGAACATTTTGAGGCTTTGAGAGTAATGAGTAACAATCCTGAAGTCTATGTCTTTCAGAAAGCATCTGTTTTACGGTTATGACATGAGGACTGGAAGCTAGAACATGTAGATAGTAAAAAAAAAATAGTTGGTATCGTAAAACATAAATGCTTTGTGTTTATTCCTTAAAATATTGCATTAAATTAGATTTTATGAAAGGCTTTGTTACCTGGTTTAGATTTCTTGTCGGTCATCTAAAAGGGAAAGAAAAGTATAAAAGCCATCAATAGTATTTTACTAATTGTCAGTGATTTGAAAAAATATGAAAATAGTTTTATTTAAACTGATTACTATTAAATGGTAGAATCAGTAGTTTTAGTTACTTTCTAAATAATATGTCTTAATATTCCTGATCTGACTACCTTATTATGAACATCATGCAATTTATTAAAGATGGAAGACAAAGTAGATAAAATATTCTACAGAACAGACATGAGAACAGGGTGGGCAACAGTGCAACTGATTTATGTGGATAAGAGGAAAGGTTAGGTTCTTTTAAAATATGTAAATAGAATGCATTTCTGTATTGATCTACAGTGACACCATAAAGCTTAATGTCACTGAATTTCAATGAATTAACCAAAACAATCTAGTGTTCCGTAAAACTATAAATGTGATGGCCAAAAAATAGGAGCATGAAATTTATAAACGAAAGACATTCCTTAGGTGGAATAAACACTTTCTGCAGGTTATATAAAGTATAATGTTTTGTCTTTTAAAAAATATCAAAAGATTTAAAATCTTTCAAATGGGAAAGACGAACCCATTTCATTTACAAATGTTCAATTTGAACAGAAATCATTTTATTTACTTTGATCTTTTATTTACTACGTTTTACTGTCTAAAATACAAAACCATTTTAAGAACTAACACCATACACATATTTTAACTTGATATTATTTGTGTAACTTTACTGTATTATTAAGAAGTACATACTGAGGACACATTCTGGTTGCGAGACTCAATGACTTTCTTGCAGCCCTCAGAATCAACATGAAGAATCTGGAAAAATCACCCGGAAACTTGTTAATGAATGTATTCAACCTTCAACAATATTTTCTGCTATGTATATAATAAAATGTATTTTATTTTATATTATATTTTTATCTTACCTTCAGAAAAAATAAAAACATAGGGGTTTTCGTCAAAGGACAAGCTGCTGCTCTTTTCCGAATATCGTCAGCTGCGTGGAGACAAAAAACTAATTTGCTGAGATCTGAAATCCAGGTGTTAAATTCAAAGCCATGAGGAGATCTCTAAACTACCTTCACAGAATGCTCGGTTTTCGGAAGGGACAGGCATTAAGATGTTGCCAACCCACGGACTGATGGCGATCATGAGAGAAAAGTGAAGATTGACAGAAGCGCTGGGAACAACTTTACGTCTCCTTTTCTGCCGTTTAAGTCCCGTCTTCACCTGTTTCTCATTACGTCCATTACTCTGTGTGTTTTTGGTAATGGGTTTTCGCTAAAAATACAGATATTATTGTAGTATGCCATGCTACACACTTTTTATTTTTAGTCTAAGCTTTACCTTTTTCACAGACGTATTTCGAAACCACACTAGAAAGTTTTTAACATCACTTCCAGAAACCTTCAACATGGCATTTTCATCAGCAAGATCCTGTAAGTCAAAAAGCATTTAAGTTCGACAGTAACATTTTGTAACATTCATAGCTAACATTCCACATGAACACTATAAATAGCTATCGTTTAAGTCATTTTGCAGATTTTATTAATTTTTTTAATCAAAAATGACCTTTTAGTATCCTAAAGTTGATGGTTGGCGTCAAAGCAGTACACCTAAGAGCAATGAGGGTTAAGGGCCTTGCTCAAGTGCCCACAGTGGCAGACAGAGTACAAAGGAAAATAAAGAATACTAACCACTAAGTGTCATCGACCGCAATTTAAGAATCACTGTCTTAGATAAAAAAATAATAGTAAATGCGGAAAAAAAAAAAATATATATATGAAATGATCACCTACCCATTTTTGCAAAGCAGGAGGATCTATACATCTCAATGTTTTTAAAGGGGTTCCTGTGTTGTCCAGCACAGTGTTTAGGCAGAGGTTAGGGAAGCTTTCTCCAAATGTTTTATCTTCCTCATTAAAGGAAAAATTGACCAATGTCTGCTTTACATGCCCAGCAGCATTTGGCATCACACCTACAGGAATCCACTCCTTAATGTCTGACTGTACATACTCCTTTCTAGGCTCCGAGTGCTCGTCATTTGCCTCCTCTGTATCTTCGTCTTCTACATCACTGTTGATGTACAGCACGCTTACTGTTTCATCTTCAGAGCTCGACTCACTCATGCTTTGGTAGACATTCTCCTTTTTAATGGTCTTCCTTTCTGTCACATTACCCCTCTTTTTTTGTGGCTCTCCTCTGTGATTTGTCATGGATACTTCATCATACTGACACGGCATGTCATAGAGCACAGATAGAGTTTAGTTAAGATAAGTCTCCAATAACAAAATGTGTTACTTACAGAAAAAAAAATACTTACAGAAGCTAATTTTTTCATGGACTTCCATTTGTTTAAACACTGGCAGTCGAGTCTGTTTGGAATTTCAGCAGCGATCTTGGCCCATTTTCCTAAAAGCATTACATAATTCATTCATTCATTATCTTCCACTTTATCCTATATTAGTGTCACGGTGGGGTTCCCCATGCCCATCCAGCCTCGGGCACTGGCCAGATACACCCAGGACAGGGCGCCAATCTATCGCTGGGCACACACTCACTCACACAGACATGCACTCATACACATTCTATATGGGGCAATTTTGAGAACTCAATTGACTTGATCCATGTTTTTGGACTGTGGGAGGAAACCGGAGAACCTGGAGGAAACCCACGCAGACATGGGGGAGAACATGGAAACTCCACCCAGGTGGGGATTCGAACCAGGAATCCCTAGTGCTAAGAGGAGAACATGCTAACCACTAAGCCACTGTGTCGCCCCATTACATTCTCTGTAATTAGATATTAAATAAAGAGATTGATATTATTATAGGACAAAAATCAGGCCCTTTACAAATATCCAATTGTTAACTGACAGACTTGACATAACTTGACCATGAAGGCTGATTATTACTTGTGTAGAAGCTTATAAATGTCCATAAGCAGCCTATGCTTTCTTATATACAGATACCTACAGACATTTTTTTTATAGAACGTGAACAAATTTTTAGAAGACAGTTCCCCCTGCTGACAAGTGCAAGTATTTACAGTGCTAACTGTTGTATGAATTGATAAATCATTCCTAATCTTGATTATCAGGTTTATAGTTAATATTTTAATTATTATTTAAATGTTTTAAGTTCAACTCTTGATATAGCATCACATCAGTTCCTAATGCCAATTCCTAAATAACTAGCCTTAAGTGCAGAACAATCAACATAGATAAGAATTAACTACTGAATTGAATTTACTCACCAACACCATGTTTTACCACCAGCTTTTTCAGCAGTTCGACTTCCTTAGGACTCCAAGGGCCTCGCTTCACATCCTCTCTTAGGCAATCCAAATACCTAAGACACAAGGTTTACAGACAAAAAAAAGCTTTTTATTAGGAAAAGGTAATTGTACCAAAAAGTAGGGCTTTTTTAGTGCATTTTGCGAGGCATGGAGGTGTTATCACAGCAAGGGAAGGGTTCTTACTGTATGAAGTTTGCATGTTGTCTCACAGTGTGTAAATGTATTTGTGTCTGTCACCTGTCTCTACATGCATTATCTGTTCTCCCAGGTACTTCATCTTTAATTTTCCACCAGCTCTTGCATCCATATTTCTTTACAGCTTTCCGTAGTAACTGTGGTTAAAAACAATGATCAGCCTCAGAACATCACAAACCAGTTCACTTTATTATTTTATTTATTAGTTACAATAATAAATTAAACTGTCCAACAAAAAAAAAAGTCTATAGTCAAGATGATATCCGCCTAAGCAGTTGCTATATTTAAAGACAGTGGTTAGACAGTCAAACTGCACAAACCTAAAGAAACAAATACTAGAATGCAGACACTGGGTGAGGATTTTTCACCCAACACCAGTGCCTGACAATTATAAATGTTCATTATAAATTGCATTACATTTATTGTTTATTATAATTATAAATTGCTTCTCAGGGGATCCAGGCTCAAATCCCAATCTAATTAGAGTTTTCATGTCCCCAGTGTCCATGTGAGTTTTGTTTGGGCTCTCCGTGAATTTCATTCATACCTCATCTTCCTCCTTTGACCAAGGACCCTTCTTTATAGACGGGTTCAGGACTGTTGTCCATCGATAGATCAGTTGGGTGTAATCACGGCCCTCCATAAAGTACGACACTGAGTTGGTATAAAGAAACAAGGTAATATTGGTAAAGCATTCAGATAATACATTTGAAGTAATGATATTCAAACCAAAGACTAAAAAAAACTACATAAACATGAAAACAAAGCTAAACAGTCACTACAACTACAGATATGATGCTGATTACTTTGCGTGTAAGGAATAAAGTTGCCAACTCTCATTTTTTCCACAAGTTCTTTGAGGACCTGGTCTTCCTCTTTAGTCCATTCATGTTTTTTAAATGTTTTAGAGATGTAACGCTGGTATGTCTGGAAGCACATGAATGCTGACCTATTGGTCTAGAGAGAAAAACAGCAAGCATAAAGAACAGATTTTCTCTTTAATGGGACACAAGTAATAGACCTACAAAAATAATGACGTCATGCTTACCCCAAGAGCCTCTGCAATCTTGTCCCAGTGGCTACCCCTGTACTCTTTTGCAATGTCAGCAAGCTTGTCAAGCTCATCTTGTTTCCATTCTGATTTGTTAATAGAGGGATGCAGGTAATTCTGCCAGAATCTCATCAAATCGTCAGGCTGTCGCAAACCCTCAAACTAAAATCACAGTTAAACGTGGTCATACATTTAAAATAGATTTAAGATGCGTAGCTCTGTTATATGATATTATATTAACAGACATACGTCAATATTTGAAATTTTGTCCCAGTCATGATCAGCATAGCGATCCCCATACAACTCTTCATCCTTCATTGAACTGTAAATACAAGCACATTTTAATGAAGTGTTTATTATAATGTGTTTGGTTAATATATATGAAGCATCAATGCTAAAGATTACAGCACACCTAATTTCTCCAATTTCCTTTTCTACTATAGAAACTTGTTTTTTGAGCGCTTCTTTTTCCTCATTTTCAACTCTGGACATCTTTGTAGTCAAATACTCTATTCTGCAAAAACAAAAGTAAAAGATGTGAGGATGTGATCAATCTGTAGTTAATGTTTGCAGTTTGTTGTTTTTATACTCACTTGAACATTTTAGGCTGTAACATGCGTTTCATTGTGTCTGTGCTGACTGCCTTTAACAGCAGTGATTTCTGCCATGCCTCCCCTGAAGAAACCAAAGTTACAATTTCTAAACATACTGTACAATGTGCAGATAAAAAATGTTATTTAAATCATAAAATGTGTAACATACATCTTCTAATTTTGATCTCATTAAAAGGATTGCTTCCATGACTGAACCTTTCCTTGGTTTCTTCATTGGCTGGAGGGCCCTAATAAAAAAGGGCAAAATGACACAGTAAATTGACAATTTTGTTCTTTCTTTAATTTCAATATACTACTGGTCTAAAATTTCGAAACAATTCAACACACATATAAGACATGGTTACACCACTTTCAAATCCTAATAGGCTGTGCTGCAGAGCTGCTGTTAAAATATTTAGTTGTCTTTAAAATTATTTAATATTGTTCTTTAACATTACTTTTGCCTCTTTGTACCATTTAAAATTATTTATTGGACTTAAACTGTGAAAAATTAATATGTGAAACATTAATGTGTTATGTACATTATTCAGTAACCTGTGAATCTTACCAGTCCAGTCATCTTATCTTTAAAATATGGTTTAATGAAGCTGCCAAGGAAGAGTCTTAGATGAGGTAAACCAGAGGCAGTGGATGCAGAGCCAGACAGCTGAAATTCTATTTCTTTCTGTAAACAAATGACAAAAATCAATGAACTCTGCTCTAAAAATATATCATATAATTTCTTATATCACATATATAATCACAATTAAGCCATACATTATGTGACTAACCTGCTGCTGACGATTTTCATTAAGATGATGCTCTAACTCTATTAGTTTTTCTTTTATCACCTCTTGATAGACCAGATTTAACTGAAGACAAGTGTTAAAGTCTTGAGGAAGATTTAACTCCTCGTCCTCATCACTCTGGTTGGGTAGAGAGCAAAGAACATTTAAAGAATTTAAGGGATGAACTCAAAATAATAGCATGCAGATTGCATACTTACAGAATCGATTTCACTGCCATGTTCACTGTCTGTAAACAAACATACAACCAATAACAGAACATTATTCTATACTTCTCAGGGAATCCTTTTAATTTTTTCCTCTTTTCTTTCTTTAGCTCCATGCAGTTACCTGTCAGCGCATCGACCAGTGCTGCGTCTGCGCCCAGTGACTTTTCCAACTCTTCAATCTCTTTTTGGATTTGCTGCCTCTCGGCCTCCAGGTCTCCATATGCCTGTAAAGACATTAAGTTGTTAAAAACAATTGAATTTTAATAAGCTTTAATATTAATAAGTACATATTGTCAAATAAAACCTACCACATCCTCATCAGCATGTCCGCTGTCATCAGAGTCCTCGGCTACGGAAATAGGAAAAGGACAGTGGGGACATGACGGAGTACAACCTTTTAAGCTTCTTTGCAGCTTTGATAAATGGTTAATATTTTAAAGAGCACCACAGCAGGGAAGTTATAAGAAAACTTACAGAGATAATGCTCAACTCACCACTGTCACAATCCGATAATATTAATTCTAGAAGATTGCTGTTATCGCCTAAAGAGTTTTCCAGTGCTGAAATTTCACGCTGCAGTTTGTTCCGCTCTGCCACCAGGTCCTCAGGAGATGCCATTTCCCTTTCATTTAAAAATATGCATGCGCAATGGCACCTTTAATTTAGGAGTACCTGTTCATGGAAAAAACATGTTTAAACTTAGATTTAGAAACTACTTTGAAAGCAAACTAGACATTTACAAGGAGATACTGTAAACAAAGATAAAACTCTGTCTGTCTGAATGCACATATCAGGGTCAAAGAGTACTTTTCTACTTAACTGCATTTTAAATAAGCACATTAATTGGGCCTTCCCCAAACTGCTCAAATATCATTTTGTTCCTGCATTGCTTCAGTGCCACACCACCATGTGATGAGTCGATGCAGTACCAAGTATCATCCACCACCCAAAGAGTCCCTAAACTGTGGTGACTGCTAGGGTAATTCATTCATTCATTATCTTCCTCTTTATCCTATATTAGGGTCGCGAGGGGCTCCCCATGCCCATCCAGGGGAGAACGTTTTGGGCAGATACACCCAGGACAGGGCGCCAATCTATCGCTGGGCACACACTGGAAGAGCAGAAGAGCGTTCTTTCACAAGAGTCCTCAACTTTGGAATAGCCTTCCAGTTACTGTTCGTGATTCTGAATCACTATTAATCTTTAAAAATAAATGAAAAACATTTATTTAATCTTGTGTTTAATTAATCTCATGTAGATAAAGATGAAGATCTCAGCCTTGGCTGTGTTGGGGTGGTAATCTGTGATCAGTGTGTGCTGGCCTTTCACCTCTTTAACCACCTCATCATTATTGGGGGGGGGGTGTGGTGCTAAAATGATGCTGTTCTGGGGCGCCATCTCAACTATGTAGATTCTGTAGTATCTGCTTCTTTTAGTTCTGCTGCTCTAGTCAGTGATGCCAGAGTCACATGATGCACTGTGTCAATAAATTATTTATTAATTAAATGCCGTGCTTTATTATGAGCGCTAACTGCCTTCCTTGTCTGTTTCTTTTGAGGTGTGACAGGCTTCCTGGAGATCTGCATCCATGGCTCTGCTGACGAATACTGGATGGAACCTGAATATTAATTGGACTGGCGGTCCTGCAGGACGCCCCCTAATGGACTTGCATATAGTTTTCCAGTTGTTAGAGTTTTTGTTAAATATCTCTACATTGCTGTCCTACATTTTTGTTGTTGCTGCCCCCCCCCCCCCCGGCTCAAGGAGGATGAGTCCCCCTATGAGTCTTGGTCCACTCAATATTTCTTCCTTAAATAACAGCATAAAAGGGAGTTTTTTCTTGCCGCTGTCACTTCGGCTTGCTCTTTGGGGGTTTAAAGGCTTTTCATTTTGTAAAGCTGCTTTGTGACAATGTACTGTTGTAAAAAGTGCTATACTCAGACACGCACACATACAAAATCTATATGGGGCAATTTGGAGAACTTAATTGACTTGATCCATGTTTTTGGACTGTGGGAGGAAACCGGAGAACCCGGAGGAAACTCACGCGTTCACGGGAAGAACATTCGAACCGGGAATCCCTAGTGTGAGAGGGGAACATGCTAACCACTAAGCCACCGTGCCGCCCTGGGTAATAAATTATTTAAATAATTTAAAATACAGTGTTAAGCTTATTACACTTTAGATTACAAAAAATAGTTCAATTAAGCTTAAATACGTTAACATGCCAGAAATAAGACTTCATTTAAAAATATTTGGGACTAAACATTTATGTATTCTGTTATCATTTTAGTAATAAACATTTAAAAGCTTGAATATTAAATAAGTACTTACTTTTGGGGAAAATGCGAACATTATTTTGCGTTTAAACACGAAAACAAAACGTTTCGACATCATAGACCGCGACACCGGCAGCGTTAACAGCAGCTCTCCACCTTTCAAAATAAGAGCTCTACTCCCTGAGTTCAAATCAAAGTCGTCGGGTATGAGTCCGTTTATATTTATATCTTTTTTATCTATGAATTTATTTATTAATTACTTTATTTGTCATATTAAATATTTTAGAAATTAGGTATTGTATTCTAATGTGAGAATTAGTATTTGGGAGTGAAAAAATACATCGGTACTTGAAAAGTTTGGGAAACCTTTTGATTTTCTTGGTATTTTTATATAATGTATTCATTCATTCATTCATTCATTCATTATCTCCCGCTTATCCTCTATTAGGGTCGCGGTGGGGGGTTCCCCATGCCCATCCAGGGGAGAGCGTTTCAGGCGCTGGGCAGATAGACCCAGGACAGGGTGCCAATCCATCGCTGGGCACACACTCACTCACACAAACACACTCTATAGGGGGCAATTTTTTTGAGAATTCAATTGACTTGATCCATGTTTTTGGACTGTGGGAGGAAACCGGAGAACCTGGAGGAAACCCACGCAGACACGGGGAGAACATGGAAACTCCACCCAGATGGGGATTCGAACCGGGAATCCCTAGCGCTGAGAGGAGAACGTGCTAACCACTAAGCCACCGTGCCGCCCTATATAATGTAAAAATTCTTAATTAAAAAAAAAAAAAAGCCATATATATATATAATAAAAAACAAGTCGGCACGGTGGCTTAGTGGTTAGCACGTTCGCCTCTCAGCGCTAGGGATTCCCGGTTCGAATCCCCATCTGGGTGGAGTTTCCATGTTCTCCCCGTGTCTGCGTGGGTTTCCTCCGGGTTCTCCGGTTTCCTCCCACAGTCCAAAAACATGGAACAAGTTAATTGAATTCTCAAAATTGCCCCCTATAGAGTGTGTCTGTGTGAGTGAGTGTGTGCCCAGCGATGGATTGGCGCCCTGTNATATTGTAAGGCAGATATCAACAAATACTTTGATTTACACATTATCACCCATGACCAGTTTGATAATAGTGCTACCCAATGTGTTCTATCCTTAACTAAACTGTTCCTAATGAAGTGCTTGGGAGGTATAAGTACACTGAATTATTAAATTCGGAAAAATGCAATCAAAATTTTGATTTTGGCACAGAAACATATATTACACAAACATTAATTCAGTTGATTCACAGATCTTTCACTGTTCCCAGGTATTCAATACATTTATATCTATTCATAAAATGTATTTTCCTTTAATTTTTCTGCATCTGCTCATTTAAATGTAGCATCTCAGTGACACCACTCAAGCCTTTCTTTCGCCCATAATTTACAAGCTTAAACCAAGACCTTCGACTTTCTCTAAAGTCTCTATTCAGTTGGTCATGCTTGGTACGTCTTAAGAGAACATCAGAGCACATGGAATACCAACAACAGCTTTGGTGATATCTTATAATTTGTAAAATTAGTTTATCTAATCTGGAATTGTAGTGAATTACAAAGAAGCAAACCCACATACAGAGAAAACATGCATTTGTATCTATAAGTTTGTTTTTCAGTAATTTCCTTAATTTGACCAAATGATATATCCTGCAATTAATATGTATAGGTTTTTTAATTAAACTAGACCTTTCATACTCCGAATTTGACTCTCCTTTTTTTATCTGGGGAAAAAAATTACCCAGTAATGAATCTGAAAGCAAAAACTATTACCCAAAAAATACCAGATTCTAAAAAGGTAAAAATTGGACAAAGGGACCCATGTTTCCTCTGTGTTCCTATTGACTCTGTATAAATCTGACCTCATTGCATCTCAAAAATCCAACCTGCTTTACATTTGATCCTCTGATATCCAAACAAATTTACCAATAGCTAAGCAGCTCAAAATAACCCACACTAAGCACTATGTTATGTAGCACATAGTTAAAAAAGTGCTTTTATGCCATCCAAAGAATTACTGATTCACAAGTTTCCATTTGGTCCAGTGGTTTGAACACTGGAAACGACTGGCTTAATGTTGCAAAGTATATAAATTCATTTTTAGCAAAAAATTCAAGTTCAAATCATATTTTATGTTTGTAAAATACTCCATTCAAACTAAATAATGTAACTCAGTGAAGTTATCTTGAAAGAAAGCAAACCATTTAAATGCTTTGGAGTATTGGCTTAGTAATTCAATATAGGATAACAGAAAGCAAGAAACGTTTCTAATACCTGTATGCAATTCCATTTCTAAAGAGATCATGAATAACAGCAATAAAATATTGTTGGCTGACTAAAATAAATTGAGGTAAAAGGTTATTTTTGAACTTCAGCAATTTTGTCAATGGAATTTAGCAGCTGTGAAACAAGGCACAGTGTCTCTCGTCCCATCAGCAACTGCCTGTGAACGGAATCACAAAACAAACTCATAAGTGCATAAAGGTTAATGTTCAAAATTCCATTTGTTGCTAAGAATCAGTCACAATCGATAAGAGCTTTATTACACTGCTTTAAAAATTGTACACCATTTGGCACAGTGTTGCAGCGGTTAGAGCTATTGCCTCACAGCAAGGAGGTCCCCGGTTTGATTCCCAGTTGGAACAACAAAGGTCCTTCCTGTACCCAAGCAGGATTTCTCCAGGTACTCTGGTTTCCCCCCCAATTACAAAAACATGCTGATAGGTATATTGGATATACTAATTGCCCCTCCAATTGGATCTTTATAAGACTACAGGTGAGGAAAGACTCAGTAATACACTTAAATACCCTTTTCCCTGAATTGTTGCAAATTAAACCATTAATTATTTACATGTAAGACACAGCTAAAACGAATAGCAGACACACACAGACACACACATTTTTATACAAAATGCAGTAATAATGTAGGCTTAAAATGATAATTTAAAAAATGTTTTTACACACTTTATGGATGTCTCAGCATCATGAGCTGCTTTGTGAAGATAATCTGATGCAACCTGTGCATTCTGACGCATTGCATTTAGTGTAGCAGATTCTCCAGCACGAAGTCGATCATTCTCACGTTTGTAATCATCCAGCTGGCGCTGCGGAAAGCAATTACATACATACAGTATATACTTATTTGTTGAGACAAATAAAAAATTACGATCTAAATACAGATATAGGGTGGAAAATCAAACCTGAAGTTGTTGGGAGTCTTGTTTCACTTTAGATAAACTGTTTTCAGCTTTAAGGGCTCTTTTCTGTGTAAAGCAAAAAATACACACACATACACACACAGGAGTCTATTGGATTTACTATATATTTTTTAACAACAAATGATTAGATGTATTAAAGATACTTTCATACTGTCATCAGTTGAAGGTTTTGTTCCACAGATTGCACCATGGTCTCTAAAGCTTTAGCTTCTTTCTCCTCCTGCAACTTTCTATTGTGCAACTCATCAATAAGCTGTCTGATTCTACACAAGACAGACAGACAGGTTTTGGAAAAGCAGTTACACGTTCTTACAAATTAAATATGCATATTTACCCAGAAACAAAAACCATAAGAGGTCATCACTAGTGAACATGATAATGCCTATGGTCTATGCATATGCTTCGAGTGTTTGTTCTTACTTTGTGGAGTCAGTCTCAGACTTTTTGATTAGTTCTTGGATGTGCTTTCTAAGCAAAGAATTTTCTTCTCTGAGCTGAAAAAGAAAAACAAACTGGATGAGTCATCCACTTTTTCAAATAAAAGAAAATTGAATCAAGGGAAACAAATAAAAGATAGAATCCTGTTACTTTCTGTTGGTCCCTAATTACATTTTCTGTGTTGCTTTTTTTGGTGCGAAAAGTTAGATCCATTACTGATGTTTCCTCGTCCCCTTCATAGCTGCCAGTGCTTTTTCTGTGAAAAGGAGCCTCTGGTGAGAGGTCCTCTTCCAGACCCCATTCATCTGCAGTCTCATCCTTGCCTTTACTTGACAGTACCGAATGATCAAAGTAATAACTGCTTCCCTCAGTTCTATAAAGTCCAAACTTGTGGTTATCTTCAATTACTGATTGCTGAAAACTTTCAGTCCACTCATCCTCAGGGGCATGTTGAAAGGACTGAACAAGCATTGAGGGATCGGTAAAGAAGTTTCCTTTATGTCCTTGGTCGAAATCGCTGGAGTAGTCATATTCATCTTCAGCATTACGGGGAGCACTTAAAGTTTTCTACAAAAATATTTAGAGTTAAAGTTATTTTGGGGCTGAACATGATGTAATGACAATTTCTTACAAAGCATAAATTGATAATAAAAACCGATTTACAACACCAAATGTATTTTCCATAAAATGTGGCAGTTTGAGGATCTGATAAAATATAGGTCATTCTTTACAGACGTTTTTTAGACCAATTAACACATTATTTTCAGTTTGTTTTACAGTAATAGTAAATTGCACGGATTTATCAAATCCAGGCATTCACCTCGGTTCCATCAGTGGTGTAGGGATAATGTGTTTTGGTCCTGATGAATTCTTTAAAAGAGAAGGGGTTCAGCTCTTCATTACCCTCTTTTGGCTCATCTAAAGTAGCAATGACAGTTTGAGTTACATAAATACATGAGAAATCATCATAATAATATCAACAATGATAAAAATATTAATAATACTACTACTACTGATATATAAAAGCTTTTCTATTTATTCTATAGGTATCAGTTCTGCTGCTTTAGTCAGTTATGCTGGAGTCACATGCTGCACTCTGTCAAAAATCAAACTTATTCTCCTACTTAATTACTGTGCTTTATTAGCTCTAACTAGTTTTCTTCAAGGTATTACCAGCTCTTTATCCATAACATGGCCAAAGCACCGCAGCAACAACAATTACTAGACAGTAATAGATTTGGATCTGGACCTGGATTTCTGTTGAACTAGTGGTGGATATCATTTTCTAATTTTTGAAAATGGTCATCTAATCACTGCACAATCAGTACATGGGTGTCCTGCACTGTTGATGCTGCCCAGCTGCTCAAGGAGGACATGTCCCCCATGGACCCCAAGGTTTCTTCCATAAAAAATAACTTAGCAGGGGGTCTTTCCTTGCCACTGTTGCTTACTTTTGGTTTGCTCTTTGGATGTCTGGGCTCAGAACTGTTAAGCTGCTTTGAGACAATGTACTAAAAAGCACTATAGAAATAAATGTACTTGAACTTAATAGAACATCATATTTCACAAAATAAATGTGAAATATTGATAGTTTACTGTAAAGTTAATGAAACATGACTGGCAAATTAACTTTAAAGTTTACCTGTAAAATGTACATGGCTAAGCTGCACCTTTACATTAAATTTGGTCATTTAAGAGACGCTTTTATCCAAAGCGACTTACAAGGTGAGCACATGGTTAATCACAACATCCCTGGAGCAATGAGGGTTAAGGGCCCTGCTCAAGGACCCACATTGGAAACTTCAGTGGACCTGGGATTTGAACCCACAACCTTCTGATCGATAGCCCAACACCCTAACCACTGAGCTACCTTTATGTCCAAGATGACCTTAAAACTGTAATAATTTTTTTACTCAAACTATAAATAAAGTTTAACTGTACACTCTTAAGTTTAAATGTACAGTTTAATAGTATACGCCTTTCTGTAAGTCAAAACCCAAATGACAGCAGGTTCAGAAATAAGAAACAATTGGGAAGGTTTAATAAAAGAGTGCAAGCAATGATGCTACTTACCATCTTCAATTATCAGCGTTTTCTTAGAGGTTTTGTGTTTTGACATGTTTGCTAAAACGCTTATAAAACGGTAAGATAAAAGTTAGTTTTATGATATCTTAACGAATCATCCTACAATATGAACTTAGAAAGAATCCAAAACTTCGCCTGCTAGCATCACGGTCCTGTGATTTCTTCTACTGTCCACGAAACCAAGTATTAAACGTAAGGTTGCATGTCGACACCTAGTGTTTTGTAAGTGAACGCTTTACACAAAAAATTTCATATATCTGTGTATTGTGTGCTGTATTTAAAGTAAGAATATGCGAACTGCCAAAAGAATTGTTAATTAATAAGATTATAAATATATATAATGTAATATAAGGGGGCGGCACGGTGGCTTAGTGGTTAGCACGTTCGCCTCTCAGCACTAGGGATTCCCGGTTCGAATCCCCATCTGGGTGGAGTTTCCATGTTCTCTCCGTGTCTGCGTGGGTTTCCTGCGGGTTCTCCGGTTTCCTCCCACAGTCCAAAAACATGGATTAAGTCAATTGAGTTCTCTAAATTGCCCCGTTTAGAGTGTGTCTGTGTGAGTGAGTGTGTGCGTGAGTAAGTTTATCCATCCATCTATTCTGGGGAGAACGTTTCGGGCGCTGGGCAGATACACCCAGGACAGCACGCCAATCTATCGCTGTGCACACACTTACTTACACACAAACAAACACATTCTATATTGGGCGATTTGACCTTGTCCATGTTTTTTGGACTGTGGGAGGAAACTTGAGGAAACCCACGCGGACACGGGGAGAACATGGAAACTCCACCCGGATTGGGATTCGAACCGGGAATAATCATCATCTTCCACTTAATCCTTTAGTAGGGTTGCAAGGGGGGTGTGTTAATTTCAATATATTTTTGCTGTTTTAAGATAAGATAAGATAAGATAAGACAATGGAGAATTTCACATTCTTAGAAGCAGTTACATTAGAAGAAAGGTGAAAAAGGTATTTAGTCATTAGAAAGATACACCCAGATACACCCAGGACAGGGCACCAATCTTTCGCTGGGCACACACTCACACACAGACACACTCTATATGGGGCAATTTGGAGAACTCAGTTGACTTGATCATGTTTTTAGACTGTGGGAGGAAACCGGAGAACCTGGAGGAAACCCACGCGGACACGGGGAGAACATGGAAACACCATCCAGAGTGGGATTCGTATTGGGAATCCCTAGTGCTGAGAGGATATATATATATATATATATATATATATATATATATATATATATATATATATATATATATATATATATATACATACATATATAGAGAGAGAGAGAAAGAGAGAGAGAGAGAGAGAGAGAAAGAGAGAGAGAGAGTACATAATTCTAAAGAAACATTTTCGCATGTTCTCAGTGATTATTTACAGGGTTATGCTGATATTTCGGAGGCACTGTATACATTAATAGAATACCAATGTCAGTTCCATCACCTTGGCATGGGAGCGGTGAAATCAAAACGCGCATGCGCATAGAAAGCGTCCAGTGGTTCCGTGGGAAGTTGCTGTCTCTGTCTCTGACACTCAGGTGCGAACCGAACACGGGGCTGCGCTGTTATCGCCCCGCAGCCCGTCACACAGAACGCTTACGATAAGAGACACAGCCGCCGCATGGCTACAGCTTCACGCTGCAAAATGTTAGAATGATAGCCGCCCGCGTCCCGTGTGGTTGAGGTCGGTGGAAGGAGCCCGTAGCTTAGCTGGCTAACAGCAGTTAGCGGGGTTGCTACATAAACAGCTGTCGGGGAGGACTGCGTGCCAGCGACCGCAGCTATGTTTGTGCAAGAAGAAAAGATTTTCGCCGGGAAAGTGCTCAAAATCCACATCTGCACCATGGAAGGCACGGAATGGCTGGAGGAAGTCGCGGAGGAGAGCACTATAGAAAAACTGAAGGAGAAATGCCTCAAGCACGTACGTACTGTCTAGCTGTCAGGCTTTATTTAAGTTCACCCAGCGCCAGCAACTGCCAGGCAGATCTGTTTCACCAGGGCCCAGTCCGGACTGTCACTGTCATTGCCAAGTATTTTTAGACTCAACCCGACAAGTACACACACTGCTATTTTTAATTGAAGCAAGCACTGTGTATTGGCTTGGTCTGATGCTTCTTATTTATTCAGTATAAAATCATCCATCGTGATCATACATCATCCATCCATCCATCCACGTCTCGGGCGCTGGGCAGGTTCACCCAGGACAGAGTGCCAACACACACTCTATATGGGGCAATTTGGAGAACTCAATTGACTTGATCCATGTTTTTTGGACTGTGGGAGGAAACCGGAGAACCCGGAGGACACCCACTCGGACACAGGGAGAACATGGGAACTCCACCCAGATGGGGATTCGAACCGGGAATTCCTAGTGCTGAGAGGAGAACATGCTAACCACTAAGCCACCATGCCACCCAGTATAAAATCATCCATTCATTATCTCCCGATTTATCCTCTAGTAGTGTCGCGGTGGGAATCCCCATGCCCACCCAGGGGAGAAGGTTTCGGGCGCTGGGCAGATAGACCCAGGACAGAGCGCCAATCCATTTCTGGGCACACACTCACACGGACACACTCTATATGGGGCAATTTGGAGAACTCAATTGACTTGAGCATGTTTTTTGGACTGTGGGAGAAAACCAGAAAACCCGGAGGAAACCCACGCGGACACGGAGAGAACATGGAAACTCCACCCAGATGGAGAACATGCCAACCACTAAGCCACCATGCCGCCCAGTATAAAATCATTAACCATTAAATCACCCTTACCGTTCCTGTAGGTGATCTGTATGCTATTCTCAATTTAAATCACTTATGTACAACAAACAATGGTGGTATAAAAATTATATTGACAAAAGTACTGGAACAGCTACAGGAGCCTTTATATATTCCATTCTAAAATAGTTTTTACGAGATTTTCAAGTCTTTGTATATTTTCCCCATTTGTAAGGTCTAACGCTTGATGTTGGCCAAGAGTTTCTGTTCTAGGTCGAGTTCAGAGCTCGATTTTAAACTTTTCCTGTATACTTGGAACCATGGTCCCAAACGCATTTTTAGTTGGTTGATTGTATACACATGGCAATCGGACTAAAGAATATACCTGAATTTTTGTGTTCGAAAGGTTTGTTCTACCACTTCTGTCTAAATTTATTTGTTGGGTATGCACTATTTTATTCAATCACGCATGATCAAGAACCAGAAATAAAAAAAATACCTGGATAAGCTAATATCTGGTCAGTGTTGGATCAATGATGTATTACTGACAGTGTTTAGTATATAAGCAGTATTTGTGCTAGGAGTAATACAGAACATTGAAAATCTTTACCTTCATGGTATAAATATAAAATGGGAACCTCGATTTGTATTTTTTCAGTTGTCTGATTGTGCTTTTTTTTGGTCTTTTAGTGTGCACATGGGAGTCTAGAGGATCCTAAAACACTAACACACCATAAACTTATCCATGCACCTACGGAAAGGATTCTCACCGACACCAAAACAGTTGCAGAGGAAAACCTTAAAGATAAAGGTATTTACTTTGTACTTATGTTGTTCATACCCCTTATTCATTTCATCCTAATTATAGATAAGAGGAGCTTGAATTTCTTTCTTTTAGACTGTTTGCTGTTAATAAAAAAAAGGCCGCCACCTGTACTTCCCAAAATGACTGATGTATCTGCAGAAGAGAAGGTAATAGAATTATCTATCTATCTATCTATCTATCTATCTATCTATCTATCTATCTATCTATCTATCTATCTATCTATCTATCTATCTATCTATCTATCTATCTATCTATCTATCTATCTATCTATCTATCTATTTGTTTTAAATTGGTTTTATTTAATAGTATTGTTTTCTTTAAATGCTGAAAGAAGAAACAGGAAAGCAAAGCTCCTGATAAAGACACCATTCTTAAAGCCACTGCAAACTTGTCCACTCGCCACTCCGATCGTACGGTCACACAACATAATAACAGAGACGTGAGTAAGAATGTCTTTGGTGAGGTTGTAAAAACTGATGCTAAAAAAATTTGCCTTAAACCCAATCAGGTCTTGTTTGACTGTTAATATTAAAATATATTATTTTACTTTTTATTTAGTTCCAGACGGAGTTAAGAAGGATTCTGGTATCACTGATTGAAGTAGCGCAGAAACTTCTTGCTTTAAATCCTGATGCAGTTGAGCTCTTCAAAAAAGCCAATGGTAGGTGCAGATGATTACCGGTACTCAAAATGCAGTGCTGTTTAACCAAAGGCTTTTATGCATTAATGCTTTAGCACAACATTGTAAGTCAACTGTTTTGTCTTCCTCAGCCATGCTAGATGAGGATGATGAGGAGCGGGTGGATGAAGCAGCCCTGCAGCAGTTGACGGAAATGGGTTTCACGGAGAGCCGTGCAGTAAAAGCACTACGTTTGAATCAGTGAGATGTCTTTTGTGTCCCTTTTTCATACTTTTCAAAGCTCTGATTAAATACTATGTATGTTTTGTGTAGCATTTTGGCATGTTCTCTCTGCTTTACCTATCCATTCATCCATTTTCTTCAGCTTTATCCTCTATTAGAGTCGCGGGGGGGTTCCCCATGCCCATCCAGGGGAGAACGTTTCGGGCGCTGGGCAGATACACCCAGGACAGGGCGCCAATCTATCGATGGGCAAACACTCACACACACACACACACAAACACACTCTATGGGGCAATTTGGAGAACTCAATTGACTTGATCCATGTTTTTGGACTGTGGGAGGAAACCGGAGAACTCGGAGGAAACCCACGCGGACACGGGGAGAACATGGAAACTCTACCCAGATGTGGATTCGAACCGGGAATCCCTAGTGCTGAGAGGAGAACATGCTAACCACTAAGCCACCGTGCTGCACTTTAACTATTGCAATATTTAATAATTATGATAAGTCTACTAAAAATCATCAATAAAGAGTTGGGTTTTGACTTCTTATGCATGTTTTTAATCATTTTTCTTAAAAGATTATAGATTAAAGCACAATCACTGAGCACTTTGGTACACATAATCATGTACCATTTAGATTATAATATTACCAAATCATGTAAAGCAGGCATAATTCATCTGGAGTATTTCAGCAGAGTAGTACACATTATTAGCACTGATTACTGTTTTTTTCCCTACAGCATGTCTGTTACACAGGCTATGGAATGGCTAATCGAGCATGTAGACGACTCAATAGTTGACATGCCCCTGCAGAGCCAGGAAGTCCAGGGAGCAGCTGGAACATCAGCACCTGTGTCTGCTCCCGCAGTATCATCTCCTGCTGCCCCTCAGCTTCAGGCAACTACCCCCAGCTCAGAGGAGGCCAAGCAAGATGAGCTGACTGAGATCTTCAAGAAGATCCGTAGGAAGCGAGAGTTCAGGCCGGACTCACGGGTTAGTGGCGGGTGACCTGAGGTTGGTTTTTAAGTTCTGAGACTGCTCTGTGTCCTTAGAAGGAAATTATAGATTTTCTTTATCAGAATGCTAATTTTCATTTATTTGGAAAATGATTTTGTACTGTAAAATTTTACATGCGTGTTTTCCAAATGAACTACCTTCGTGACCCCTGGCAGAGCCTGACTGTTATTTTAAGTTCCTAACAATGTTTTTTGGTTACATTTTACTGTTTATAGCAGGTTATGGTTTTATGATGAATTCAGTACTGGACTTTTTGATCCTAAGATTAATTATGGACATGAAACAAGCTCAGGTTTAAATGCATTCCAATAATTCTTGTCCTGTCTAAACATATTCCCCATGTTTATGTTGCTATCTATGTAAAAAAAAAATGAAAATATGGAAATTAGCTGTTAAAATAGAACACTTTTTAGTATGAATTTACCTGCAGAGAAATATGTTTTATATCTGTTTTGCTGTGTACAGGCTGTAATTGCTCTGATGGAGATGGGTTTCGATGAGAAAGAGGTGATTGATGCCCTCCGGATCAATAATAATCAACAGGATGCTGCTGTAAGTCACTCATTCAAAAGATGAATTGTAACTAATAGGATTAAATGATGGGAATATAAGATCATTTTCAAAAATGTTTCTCTGTTATGTTCCAATTTTCTTTACAGTTATTTGTGCCTGTTCAAAGAGTGATTCTGAATGTAATGGTTTTTACTATTTGCCTATTTCACACAGTGTGAGTGGCTGCTGGGTGACAGAAATCCCTCACCTGAGGATTTAGACAAGGGCATCGACACGAACAGTCCTCTATTTCAGGCCATATTAGAAAACCCAGTGGTGCAACTAGGTCTCACTAACCCCAAAACACTCCTGGGTGAGTCTTGACAAACTGTCATGTATATGATGTCTTTGCTCTGTGCCTTAACGCATACTGCTGATCCATAACGTCACACCTCAGCCCTTTTCACATATGCCTGATCCTGTTTATTTGGAGCCAGTAAGCCAGCTGTGTATGTAATTGATGATTTCTAAATCAATTGCTTCAAAATTCACATATAAGTCTCAGAAAAGTCTTATTGTAATTCTTGAAAAAAAAAAATTGTAATTCTTACAGCATTATACCCATCCTAAAAATTGTAATTAGGTTTTATACATGTGCCAATATTTACTGGATAGTCACCTTATTAGTAGCTTTCCTAGTTAAATTAATGTACTGCTGGTTGAAGGATAAGCTGAACAATTCTTTTGCAGATTTGACTTTTATGTTGACTGGCGCATTTCTTTGTCTCGTGTTTTTGTCCTGATGGATCTCTGGTCTTTAGCATTTGAGGACATGCTTGAAAACCCCCTGAACAGCACACAGTGGATGAATGACCCTGAGACAGGACCCGTCATGCTCCAGATCTCCAGGATCTTCCAAACACTTAACCGCACATAAGAGCACCTCATCTCTGAAACTCCTGCAAACTGACAGGTCTATTGACGAAATAAGGGAAATATATGTGTATGTGTGTGTGTGTGTGTGTGTATATATATATATATATATATATATATATATATATATATATATATATATATATATATATATATATATATATATATATAAATATATAGAATGTATGTATGTGTGTAGGTTGGGTGGGGGGGGGTGTTGGGGTTAGTGATTAAGGTGCGTGTGCTTGAGTGTGCGCTTTGTAGTTAAAGAGGAATGATGAATGTAACAGTGATAACCAGATTGGGGAATTTTCAGTTTTCAATATTTTACAGAGATAATAATCTATTTATAACTCACAGAACACTTGTTTAAAAAAATGTATACAGTAACTTAATAACAGCTGATAAAAGCTAGCTACATTTTTTTGGTTTTATTTAAATTTTTTACATTTGAATACAAACTGTTTTTAATTCTATTAAGTACACACTTTATATTCTTTCTCCTCAATGTAAATTTATCCTGTGCATCCAGAAAAAAAGAGGTTTACACTTTTGTTTCATATTGTTTATAGTCAGTGTGAAAGTACCAATGTCAGCCGATGTCAGTGTCACACCAAATCTGTTTTTGACTGCTGGGTCAGTAGTATCAAACTGGATTTTATATACACTGCTGGGTCAAAGTTTAGCAATCACAATCTGATATCTTGTTGGACTATGTTACGCATCTGATATGGCAATCATTTCAGTAACCATGTGCAACATCACCACAATCATCTCCATCAAATCTATAATTTATTTGGATGCCGGCAGTGGTGCAGTGGTTGCCGATTTGGCCTCAAATTTGTTTTGGATTTTGATACCCAAGTTGAGGGGTCAGAGAAACTTTCTGTTTAAAGCTTGCTGGATGTCCTAATGTTTCTAAATGGCTCAATTTAAAGCCATCAAATGGCTCCATTTAAAATTCTAGGTAGTAAATCAAAAATATTATAATTCCATTTGTTGCGAACGTAAATGGGTTTGTGGGTATCTGCCCTAGCAACCTGTCTTGGACGTTTCCTGAGCTTTAGCTCTATGAGACACTATGTGAGCCAGATAAATCCCACCAGGTTTTCAGGCCAGAGAGATAATTTCCAGATTTAATCTGCTGATGTATTTTTAGATGGAGTAGTGTTCATTCACAACACTAGATACAGAACCTAGAAAACGCATTGCTTTCTAATGATTCTTTTGCACTTACAATAAAATAAAAAAAACCTATAAGTGGATACAAAAATACTGTCTGCTTAGAAAGTAGGGAAATAAATACCTTTCGCTTTTAGTTCTCACAATTATGATTATTTTACATTTCGTGCCTCATAACTGACTCGGTGCATCCCAGGATATTCTTCATGTGGTGATGTTTGATCAAAGTTAATGCCAATAATAACAACATTTAGTATAAAGTATTTTCCTTTGTGAATATCCTAATCCATAACTATGATGCACTGTATCCAGGTGGGGCAGCAGGTGTACATGTACTAAAATAGAGACATCTAATTACATGTTATTTTGGAGCATGTGAAGCTTTGATTACAGTATTTATTTTCTGCTGTACCACAAGTGAACTTGGGTCTTTAAAAGGACAGAATGTTTTCATTATATCCTTTACTGCTTGGTTCTGTTAGGATGGAACACAAAAAGAATGTTAGCTAGTATTTAGTATTTTAAAAATTACCTGGATTTCTGCACTCTCTTTGCATCCTCTTGTTTTTTTATGTTCGACTGTTCATAGTTGGAAAAACTTATATAAAACTAATAAACAAAAATTTAAACATATTTCTATTCCAGACTGGAATATAGATTTCTACCAGACACTTAATTCAAGAAACGGTGTCTGTTTGAAACAAGACACTTTTTTTGTAATAGTTTTATAGTTGCTGATACATAACAGACTTTATAATTCTTTATAATTTAACATCCTTTTTAACTGTGCTGCTGATTCTTTATGTTTTGAGTCATAAGAAGTAACATATGATTTTTGTGGTGCTTCAGTTGATTAACCACTACAACAGTTTATAACATGATGAGTACCACACACTATTATCCTCCCACTACCATGCTTTACAGTTGGGACTAGATATAGATCATTTAAGTATTGTTGCATCTAAACAATAATTTTCATGCATGACTATAAAATAAATGGGCCTTTCCAAACTATTTTCAAAGGTCTGGTAATGTTTTTTTTTTTTTTTTCTCTTCTCTCCCCCCTCTTGTTTTTTTTTTCCACCTCGAAAACACTTATAGTGATATTCATGTGATCTTTGCAGTGATCATGCGTACTACATGTTCTGTATTTGCAGACTATTTGTAATTACATGATTGTATGAATTACTTGCGTCTATTATCTTTTGGTTTAAGAATACAACATGTTTTTGTGATGCAGAAATGCAGGCAATTTAAACATTTTACTGCCAGTTAACTTGTGAAAGCTGATGTCATAATTTAGTGATTTCTTACACTTGTGAGCTTTTGATTTTTTTTTTCCCTACATGATCTGAAAATATTTTCCTGTTGACCTGAGTGACTAAAGTCTGATTGGTTTTATTAAGGCTGTTTTTCACTACACAATATGCTATACTTTAAAGTAAATTTTGCCATGGCACTACTCATTAGAAATTTCATCTGAATATTTACCTCCGTGTCCACATAAACAAAGTTCGGAGACCAGTTTTTGAGCTAAACAATGTAATGTTTTTGATTCATCTATAGCATATGCATGAGTTCGCTCTTATGTTTGTGAAGTTATCTGCATAAGGCAGAATGTTTAATTCAAATCCATTGTTAATGAAATTGAAGGGTCCTTACCTAGCTTTGAGTTCAGGCATGATTAATCTTTAATCCATTATTAATCCTGTGTCATTTAGTAAAATTCTATTTTTTTCTTTGGCCTGAATCATTTACAGGTTATTAAATAATTTAGTCATTTTGCAGTACAATGCAAAGTACTATTAATCCAAAACTGTCCAGTGTGAACAGTATTAAATGGAGATTTTATGTTCGCAAATATATAAAAGCCATCTGAAATACACACACCTCTGTAAGTTTGTACCAACATGTCCAGTAAGAAAAGCCTATGTGGGATTTTGGACTTTATTCCATTAAATGGGAATTGTTCTATTCTTTAAGGCCTTTTATGAGAGCTGTTACCTTTAAACTCCTTTACCAAAGTACTTTTGTGTTTTTCTTTTTCGATTGTAATGTGAATGTTGCCTCATTTTGTTTTCTTTCTTTTTGCCAGACTCAGTATTCAAAGTGGTTTTGCTGTGTTTGCTCAGGGGGTTTAGCAGTTTACTGTTGCAGTAGTCCAGAGTCTATATAAGGAGTATAATATTGGAGCATAGCACGTTTAAAATAGAGTAGGCATTGTGATATTTTAATTTATTTAAAAATAGGACATTTGTATGTTTTTATTTATTTTTCAGAAATCATCTTGTCTTGATTTGACTCTAACTTAGGTTTAATAAAGCAATGCAGCAACTTATCAAATCCGATCACTACATATTCATTTTGACTGGCACAGTATAAATGTTGCCTCAGTCTTATGCTGTTTAGCATTTTGAAAAAAAAAAAGAAGCATTTTGTGTTGGAAGGTTCAACTTACTCAGCAATATTTTTTTTAAGATGAGCAAACGCAGCTAGTTTTTGTAGACCAGTTGTACTAGAAATTATTATGCAAAATAACCATTGCTCTTTACAGCAACATAGTTTAACACTTTTACCCCAACATAACATTGTGTTTTTTTCATTCCACTGTGTTTAATAAGGTCATACTATCAGAACATAGTGGTGGCTCTTGCTTACAGGATAACCTAATGGTTATCTTTAAGCAGTATCACTAAGTTATTTTTCAAAACTTAAAAGTTTAATTGTTGCTCACCAATGTATCCAGTACTCATGTCACAAATCTGAATTTGCAGAAATGCAAATCAAAGAAGAAAGTCCTTTCTAATTGTTTTTACATAATCATGACCCCAAGCGATGTGAAACATGTTCACGCTTCACATATCCAGAAGTGGAAAGCCTTGTTTTTGTATTATTGGAAATAAAAATGTTTAAAATTTAAAAAATTGTGCATGTGTGTAGATGATTTTTCAGGATCGGGGTGAAATTATTAAGACCTAGAATAGAGTTAATTCAGACATATTCGAGTAGACATTTTATCCATTAGCAAGATTTTACAGTAAGGAAAAGAGTCGTTTATTAGAGAACAGAGTAAATGGGATGTACACAGTGTGTGCTGTAGTCCACAAACTGATTGTAATTATTACAAAGTCCATCTTTACAGTACCTGGTAACATGGACAATAAGTGGAGCAAAAAGGAGGTGTGTCCAAACATTTGACTGGTACTTTATATATTAATTCAAAGGTAATATCTAATAATAATCATACAAATTTGATTGTAAAAATTGTTAAAAAGATACTATAGATTATTTTGATCAATTGTTAGGCTGAAAATAACATTTTTTCCCTAAATACCCTTTATTAATTTACCAGCAATAAAATGAAAATGTATATAAAAGCATTAAAATAGTGATAAGCGATGCCAAAACTACTGTGTTTTTTTAGAGATATCCTAATTTGGCCAAGTAATTGTGGAATGACATAAAATACTTGAATACTTAAAGAGATTACAATTCGACCTTCCAAATATGGCGGGCGTTTGAATTCACGGTGGGCGTGCACATGGCTCTAAAAAAAGTGGGCGTGTGAAGGATTTAAGTCACATGTCCAGGAACGTCATTTACGCGCCAACGTGGTTGTAATGCCAAGATGGTTTGTTTTTAAATAAGCCGGTTGTGGTTCCGTCCACACAGCAGTTCTAAAGCGAGGTGGAGGGTCTGCCGCTTTCAACATGCAGACGAATTGGAAGCGATTATCAGCGAGTCGAGCCGCTGTGAAAGCAAACACTCAGCCCACGATCAGCAGATTCTTCCAGAGCGCTGGAAACACCAGCGCGCGCGTGGACGAGCCTCGGATTAACTCCACCGACCGAATTAAAGAGAAGAGGAGCAAGGTACCAATGCACCTGCACGCGCAGTCTGATGCACCTTAGTGATCTGATCAACCTGCCATCCAAAATCTTTTTCTAGAGGTGCGAAACCTTGTTGATTTAGCTCTTATATTTTGGAATCCAATCAGAACACTTTATTAATCCCCGAGGTTGCAATTACTCAAGAGGTATTATGTACAAAAATTGTATCTATTACGAGTAGTGTATCAATAAGTGCTCCTTACATTTGGTCATTTAGCAGACGCTTTTATTTTACAAGGTGAGCACAGGGTTAATCACAACATCCCTGGAGCAATGAGGGTTAAGGGTCTTGCTCAAGGACCCACACTGGTAACTTCAGTGGCATGGGATTTGAACCCCCAACCTTCAGAGTGCTAGTCCAACGCCCTGACCACTGAGCTACCACACCCATTGAAGCAAAAAAAAATAATGCAGTAGTACTATAAGCAAGTACTTTATTTATAATTATAGCAATCTAGTGTTTTTACTTGTTAAATTCTTATCTTGCGGCAACTTTCTTGCTGTGAACTGCATTGGAACCATCTGCATCTTGTGTTGGAACAATTGCTATAATAACCCTGTACTAGAAGGTTTCAAGATTTCATGATTATATATATTAAATGAGTGTAAATATGGTGGTGGACATCTGTTGTAACTGAGTGAATTTACTATTAAATATATACATCCATTATCTTCCGCTTTATCCTCTACTAGGGTCCCTGGGGGGTACCTACACCCAGGACAGGGTGCCAATCTATCACTGGGCACACACTTACTCACAAACACACTCTATATGGGGCAATTTGGAGAATTCAATTGACCTTGATCCATGTTATTGGACTGTGGGAGGAAACTGGAGAACCCAGAAGAAACCCACGCGGACACGGGGAGAACATGGAAACTCCACCCAGATTGGGATTTGAACCGGGAATCCCTAGTGCTGAGAGCCGAACGTGCTATCCACCAAGCCACTGTGCCGCCCCTCAAGAGGTATTATGTACGAAAATTGTATCTATTATGAGTAGAGTATTAATAAGTGCTTCTTAAAAAAGAAAATTCAGTAGTACTATAAGCAAGTAATTATAGCAATCCAGTGTTTTTACTTGTTAAATTCTGATCATGCTGCAACTTTTTTGCTGTAAACTGCATTGGACCATCTGCAACTGATGGTCATGCATTTATGCTTGAAATAATTGAATAATTTAAATTGTTTCAGATGAATTTAGATTAAGTAAAGTTTAAGATAGATTGCAATTACTTGCTTCTGCACCCCAGTGTAAAAAGAATCATTCATAAAATGACCTGCAAATTCTCATGACAGTCACAGGAATCAAACATGGTGTATGCTGAAGCTAAGCATGTACCAGACACTTTATGTGGTGCTTTTAATGACACCAGGTTTGCACATTTATATGCACCATGCACTTACTACTACTCCTGCCCTGGGAAGAAATATCTAATTGTCCTGAAGTGAACCCATAAGATCATATCGCTATATAGCCAGCCACCAACATAAAAGACCATTTTAAGCACACTTAAGCAAAACACAAGGCAACCAAAAAAAGCAGATTTGGGGAAAATAAGAACTGGGAATAGGTGATAGTTAAACTCCAATAGACTTTTATGACACACACACACACACACACACACTTATCCATCTAGTGCTTTTTTTAAATAATATTTTTGGACTTGTAAATGATGTAGAAGCGGCTGATTGAGGGCTCAAAGGATGAGTCTTTGGATAAACGGACCAAAGTGTCTCACGACGAGAGTGAGATCATGGTGTCAGAAAATACTGTGGACTCCACAAACTCCAACAACAGCATTGAATGTAAGAATCTAAGCAAACCAAATAGTTAATACCTTTAATTACTGCTTCAATCACTGCTTCGAAATTTACATGTTTTGTTGAACATGCTGATGTTTTTATTAAGTGAAAAGAAGTTCTACATCTAGAAGCACTCTGTCCTGCTCCACGCTGGAGAAGCTGAAGGGATTTGGCTGCTCTGTGGGCAGTGAGAGCAAAACGCCAACAGGTTGCTCAAAAACAGGGATAGAGGCGTCCACCTCAGACGCCACATCAAATGTTACTACAAATGCTACAAATGATCGTGGTGAGATGAACGAAAAGGATGCTGAAGAAGAGCAATTTCAAAGAAAACAGGTTTGGTGTGGGACATTCATGACCATGTACAGATGAGTATCATTTTAAAAATGATGTTTTCTCAGCTGAAGCTGTTTTTTTTTCTTCATTTTTTTCTCAGACATATAATTTTAGTCAGTTTGCAAAGGCTGGCAATAAAGGTGGTGTTTCACAGAAGAGTACCCCAGAACCTACAGGTCTTAACAGAAGGACCAAAAGCATCTACACTCCACTAGAGCAGCAGTACATGGAGATAAAGGAGAAATACAAAGATGCAGTGATTTGTGTGGAGTGTGGCTACAAGTACAGGTTCTTTGGAGAGGATGCTGAGGTGAGAGCTGCTGGGTTGATGAAGGTGTTGGAAACACATGTGATTTGTCTATTAACACTAAAATGTGTGTATTTATCCCCCAGAGGGGTAGAATGCATCCATTTAGGGCAACAGTAATTTATTCCCAGTTGGTGGAGCTCCTGTAGGTAGTTGATGGAGCCTTGCATTTATTGAGTATAAGATCCCAGGCCAGACACAAAAACACTATTTAATGCCTTAGGATTTTGTGACTCACTATGAAGAAATCTACACAGATTTAAGGAGAACATACAAATCCCACATAGTGAAAAACAGGCATCTGACCTGGGAATCAAGCTGGGACTTTCTTGCTCAGAGGTCAAGGCACTTTTTTAATTCACCACCAAAGCTTTGGTTGTATGAATTGTGACCTGAATTTGAAATAATAGTGAATATGGGATGAATCAAAACAATACATTTGGAGGCAGAGAGATAAGCGTTCCACCCTAATGTTCCTGCAGTATCCAGAATGCATGGCAAAATTCTTTCTACCTGTAGTATCCTGTAAGAACTTTAGTTGTTGCCCTGATTAACCACAAGATGTCGCTGTTGCAAAGGAAATGAGGATAACAATATATAGTTCCACATTTAGGCACTGACAATTGGCAGTTTAGTGCAAAGCCAGATTAAAAACGAATAATGTCGTATTGTTCTATGTGTTTTTATTTAATTTATTTAATTTATTTTTTTAGAACATGTGCATCTCCATTTGCTACTTTTGTTGCACAATAGACAATTCTAAATGACATTAACCTATTTGGACTTACAACTGGTCTATACAGCTAGCAGTTCTTTGTTTAAAAAAAAAAAAAAAAAAAAAAAAAAAAAAAAAAAAAAAAAAAAAAAAACCCCCCCCCCCCCCCCCCCCCCCCCCCCCCCCCCCCCCCCCCCCCCCCCCCCCCCCCCCCCCCCCCCCCCCCCCCCCCCCCCCCCCCCCCCCCCCCCCCCGAAAAGGATTAGTAGGGTTTAGGTCATGTACCTGTTCCTGTGTCTGCTGTCTGAAGACGTGTAATGACACTGCTTCTTAGACTCTCTTGATTGGCTTTATTAAAATATGGGATCCTAATCAATATTTTAATTTTATTGTTATGATGTCTCACCTAAAGTCACTCTTTTGTTATTCAGTTTGTACGTCAATAAAAAAAAATGTTTACACTCCATCAAGACCGTGTCATAAGCCTGCTGAATCTTAGCCGTCAAATATCACTAATGGGTATAAATGATCACTTTACAATGTTTTACCACAGGGTGGCGCCTATTAATGACCCTCTGAAGAATTAATATTAGGCTTGGCACAGGGGCGCTGATATGTTCTTGCACATTTTGTTTATTTGATGTTGCTCTAGGTAGATTTTATTTTTCACAAATTTTGCTAAAAATGAATCTAGATAGCGGCACGGTGGCTTAGTGGTTAGCACGTTCGCCTCTCAGCGCTAGGGATTCCCGGTTCGAATCCCCATCTGGGTGGAGTTTCCATGTTCTCCCCGTGTCTGCGTGGGTTTCCTCCGGGTTCTCCGGTTTCCTCCCACAGTCCAAAAACATGGATCAAGTTAATTGAATTCTCAAAATTGCCCCATATAGAATGTGTCTGTGTGAGTGAGTGTGTGCCCAGTGATGGATTGGCGCCCTGTCCTGGGTCTATCTGCCCATCGCCCGAGACGTTCTCCCCTGGATGGGCATGGGGAACCCCACCGCGACCCTAATAGAGGATAAGCGGGAGATAATGAATGAATGAATGAATCTAGATAAAAAAATCTAAATTCTAGCATTTTCAATATCCTCTAGGCCTCTTTTATTTTAGCCACTGTTTTTAATTGAGTTATACATAGGCCTTGCTGCTAAATTGCTGGAAATTTCTTGGTCATGTCATGGCAGTATGTTTTGGCAGCTTTACTGAGGTCATGAATTTGGTTTGCTGTACAGATAAATACTGGGATAAATCATGTGTGATAATAATTCATTTAATATTGACATAAAGCATTTGAACTCTGAACATGTGATTAGTGTTGTAAACTGTAAAGATATCAGCACTCCTAAAGATTTATTGTTTTGTGCTTTGCAGATTGCAGCAAAGGTTCTAAACATCTTTTGTCATATGGACCATAACTTCATGACTGCCAGCATCCCTACACATCGCCTGTTTGTGCACGTTCGTCGCCTGGTCTCTCAGGGCTACAAAGTCAGTGGTGTATTTGTACTTTGGATTTGCAATGTTCTTTGGCTTAATATGCAAAATATTGATGTGCATACGTTATAGGTTGGTGTTGTAAAGCAGACAGAAACAACAGCAATCAAAGCTTCTGGTGCCAACAAGAGCTCCCTGTTCACCCGGCAGCTAAGTGCACTTTACACCAAGTCGACCCTCGTTGGTGAAGGTTTGTGGATTTTTATTTTTATTTTTTTATTTTTATTTATTTTATTTTTTTTCATTCATTCATTATCTTCCGCTTTATCCTCTATTAGGGTTGTGGTGGGCGTCCCCATGCCCATCCAGGGGAGAACATTTTGGGCGCTGGGCAGATACACCCAGGACAGGGCGCCAATCCATCGCTGGGCACACACTCACTCACACAGACACACTCTATTTGGGGCAATTTGGAGAACTCAATTGACCTTAATCCATGTTTTTGGACTGTGGGAGGAAACCGGAGAACCCGGAGTAAGCCCACGCAGACATGGGGACAACATGGAAACTCCACCCAGATAGGGATTTAAACCGGGAATCCCTAGTGCTGAGAGGAAAACATGCTAACCACTAAGCCACTGTGCCGTCTGATTTTTAAAAAAAAATATTTTTTTTTTAAACCACAAACCTTAAAGATTTCTGCTGATGTACTATAGAAAACACTAAAACATGAAACATGACACTAATTCATGAAGTCCTAAAATTTATTTAATTTATTACACAAGTGTATAATATCAGGCCCAGGACAGTATTCATTCAACACTTTGAGGAAGGTCTTTCTGTTTTAGAATGATTGTGTTGTAGTTCACAAGGTTTGTAAAGGCCTGGCCTTTGTCTTATTGAATAAAGATTTTACTTTTCTGCTTTAAAAAACAATAGATAGAGATAATTGTTTACAATCCACCCAAACTTGACTTGGTTATCTTTATATATTATAAAACAACAGTTTTTCTGTTTTGTTTAATAAACATCCCCTTAAAATATATGATTACTTCAAATATTGTAGTTGTTCCAGATATCTCGGAGTGTTTTTTTTGTGACTGTAGCTTGATGTGTCGAATTTCAGATGTGAATCCTTTGTTAAAGCTAGATGACTTTGATCAGCTTGATGTGGTGCAGGATACATCCAACAGCTACCTGATGTGCATCAGTGAGAGCTGGGAGAAGCAGAGTAAAGAGCCGACTCTGGGTCTGGTGGTAAAGACAGCATTTCTCTTCTGCTCTGTATGCTTTTAATATAAACTGATTTGATTTGGGATATTTAAACCATTGTCAGGGTAAAAAAAAAAGTGCTGAAACACTAGTCCTTGTCATCAAGAGTTTTAAAATATATATTATTTTCTATGTAAAGTACAATGACTTCTGTTTTTCCTTCAAATGAAAAATGTTTAAACAAAAACCAAAAAACATATTTATATTTATATATATATATATATATATATATATATATATATATATATATATATATATATATATATATCTTAATTAGGATTTTCATGGTGTTGCTGTTTGCAGGTGGTGCAGCCCAGCATAGGGGATGTAATGGTGGACTGTTTTAAGGACAACGCATCTCGCTCAGAGTTAGAAGCCAGAGTTTTAAGGATCCAACCAGTAGAAATCCTGGTTCCTTCCAACCTGTCTGAAACTACAGAACGTCTTTTACGCAGCATAGCTTTGTCCAGGTTAAACATCCACAAGTCATTCAGGCCTTCAGTCAGTAGAATATATTATATAAATATACACACACATTCCGCTTAGTTGTACAGGCTACTGATGCAGCTTTGAAGCATCTTATTAAATCTTAAATGAACCGTTTAGTTATTGATTGTTATATTTTTGTGGCGTTCATGATTTTGATGCAAATGATGCAGACTGGTGATTATTTAGTGCATTCTTTGACTTGCAGACAGATAAACCTAGTTAAAATTGTAAAACATGTCGTTTTATTATGTAAAGCACTTAGTTGATTTATTTTAATAAGATTTGTGAGTTCTTATTTCATAAATTCTAAATGTATTTAAACATATGTACTCAACTCTAGGTTTTATCCATTTCAACTATTTCTGGCATTGGTACAGTGCAAATCTTTATACAATGAATTTCCTTTTCACATGGACCAGTTTTTTATTGGCTGTTTGTGCTTTGGGATTATGGGAAAAGGTTGGCATGTCATGCAGGGCTGAGAATGGATGGCCTTCAGTCATGTGCTTGTTTTTTATCCCTTTCTAAAGCACTGGATTAACCATGGCAGCTTTATGTCTGGTAGAACAGTAGTGACTGATATATATATATATATATATATATATATATATATATGATCGTATCCACTCCATATTTATTTCTGTTCCAGACTTTTCTAACCATAATATTTTTAGTTTTTTTAATGGGTTATACTGTTATAGGAGGTGGCACTAAACAATTAGTTGATGTTGGTTGACAATATGTGCCCAGCGATAGATTGGCGCCCTGTCCTGGGTCTATCTGCCCAGCGCCCGAGACGTTCTCCCCTGGATGGGCATGGGGAACCCCACCGCGACCCTTATAGAGGATAAGCGGGAGATAATGAATGAATGAATGGTTGACAATATTGCATACAACTTGAAAGCTTACAGTTATCCGAAATAAACAATTGAACGATTTGTATATTAAAGTTTTCCTCTAGATTATATCATTGTTTTCTGGTCCGTGAAGGATTCTGTGTATGTCAGTGTTGACCCATGTGGAAGCTGTGGTAGTAGTCGGAGTACATTTTATTTGACTCACGTAAGTAAAGAAAGGCAAGGTTCCTACACCTTTCAGTTTTACTTCAGTGAAATGGCATGCGTAGGCATAGCTACAGTCGCACATCCTTTGTAAAGGGCACTACAATTATGTAGGCTAGAAACTAAAACTTGTTGAGTATTAGCTGTCTAGTCACCCAAAAGAAATGTTCTAAAACATCACGTTTTCTCTCTTGCGCTCTCTCTCTCTCTCTCTCTCTCTCTCTCTCTCTCTCTCTCTCTCTCTCTCTCTCTCTCTCTCTCTCTCTCTGTCTCTGTGTGAAGCTGCTCTTTGTGCATTGCATTTTACACTCTGAACGTCTAGCTTTATCCTCTGAGCAGCTCATCATTCATTGATGCTGAGAAAGGGCAGCTTTTGGAGAAGCGTATAACTAAGCAAATAATGTAATATCTGCTCTAGTCAGTTTAGCTGATTTGGTGAAAAACAAATACACAATGCATGACCCAAAAAAAAATGTTTTATTTGTAGGTGTTCATTTTTTAAGAATAAGGTTTTTTTTTGTAAATGCTAATAACCCAACCTAATTATCCTCTATTCGGGTTGCGGGGGGGGGTTCCCCATGCACATCCAGGGGAGAACGTTTCGGACACTGGGCAGATAGACCCAGGACAGGGTGCCAATCTATCACTGGGCACACACTTACTCAGACACACTCTATATGGGGCAATTTGGAGAACTTAATTGACTTGATCCATGTTTTTGGACTGTGGGAGGAAACCGGAGAACCCGGAGGAAACCCACGCGGACACCGGGAGAACATGGAAACTCCACCCAGATGGGGATTCAAACCAGGAATCCCTAGCGCTGAGAGGAGAACGTGCTAACCACTAAGCCACCGTGCCGCCCCTTCTAAACATTTTACATTTTTAATTTAAAATGTACATTTCTGTAAAATCTAATTATGTATGTGTGCATTACCATTTAAAACTTCAAATTTTATTCCTTTTCTTCAACTTTTTATTATTTTTACTGTTATTCAAAATCATTTCACTACAAGTTGTGACAAATAAGATTTGATTACTTTACACGTAATTGATTTTTGGAAAAATAAACTTCATTTAACTAAAAAAAACAAAAAACTTCCACGTTACCTAAAATCACTAATCATTCTTGGCCACCACATGTTGAGCTGCTACTTGGTGGTTGTAAAGTTTATATAAATTTCCACTGAGTCCCAAGCAGTAAATATGTTAAATGTTATGATAATTGAAGCAACGTTGTGGATTGATATAGGGAACACAAACAAACTTTTTTCCTTATTTATAAGATTTTTAGTCTTAATTTTTGGTTCATGCTCAGTTTATTCTCAGAAGTCTGTTTCAATACTTTGCTCACGACGGAGTTGATCTTGTTTAAACCTGTGCATTTGTTTGACAGTATTGCTGTGTTGCCCTTTTATGCTCGGAAGAATCTGGAGTGATCATATTTGAGATTACAGATTCCTTTCCCAGTGGTCTCCACTTCTATTAGGACTTTGCTAACTTGGCCACTGAAAGCTGTGTGAAATGTTAAATTATTACGTTGCCAAATATGTTGGCAGAGTGAAGCTTTGATTTGCAAAGCCTACAGTTACTCCACCAACTTCTAAGAAACTTTCTTGACTTCTGTTTTCAAAACATGTTGAGGGGGGGGGATTGTGACACAATCGCTGGGACACATAGCCATTACACCCAAGCTATTATGACCTCTGATTATAATTTGACCGCTACACACGGCCCTATGGGTTACTACAAATGTTTTTTTAAAATTTTTTTTTTAAACAATACATTTTAACAATGTTCCCTATACAAATCCACACCGTTACTTTGATCGCCACAACATTTGACATACTTTTTGGGACCCTGCAGAGATTTATAAACTCTTTATAAACCACCAAGAAGCGACTCAATGTGTCTCACCACCTCTGTGGTTCGAGCAGCAACACCACTTATTGGTGAAGAGAGTGAATAAAGCTATTGTGCGCAAGGGAAAGTAACATTTGGGTGACGTGAATGTTATTTTGTTTAATAAAGTTTAATCTTAAAAGGAAGCGATTATTTACACATAAATTAATGTAGGAATAAGTAATAATAAACAAATAACATCAAGGGTCGGCACGGTGGCTTAGTGGTTAGCACGTTTGCCTCTCAGCGCTAGGGATTCCCGGTTCGAATTCCTATCTGGGTGGAGTTTCCATGTTCTCCCCGTGTCTGCGTAGGTTTCCTCCCACAGTCCAAAAACATGGATCAAGTCAATTGAATTCTCAAAATTGCCCCATATAGAGTGTGTTTGAGTGAGTGAGTGTGTGCCCAGCGATGAATTGGCGCCCTGTCCTGGGTCTATCTGCCCAGCGCCCGAGACGTTCTCCCCTGGATGGGCATGGGAAACCCCACCGCGACCCTAATAGAGGATGAAGCGGGAGATAATGAATGAATAACATCAAGGCTTTTGCAGTAACTTTAAATGCTTAACAGCTTAACTACAAATTTACTTTTATATAAATAAAGGTTATGCATTTACCATACAGTGAGAACAGCATGCCCAATTGATGAAGCTATTATAACAACAGTTGCTTTGAGGTTCTTGTAGTGTGTGCAGTCTGACCCCCTGTGGAATTGCTGCCAGTGTCATAGGTGCTTCTACCAGGTTTTTACCCCAGTGACAACTTGTTATTGTTTATTGGATCATTATTCTCCCAAGGGAAAGTGCTTAACCTGGATTCACTGATCTTTTCTAAACTGTTCTAAAACCGTCCAGAGTTTTACTCTGGTGTTTTCTGTGGCCATAGGCCACAGTGTGTTTGTTCTTGCCTAAGGGCAATAACAGTCTTAAGCTGATAACCTATGCTCATAATAAAGAGGGCAGGCTGAAAACAAATCATTTTTAAAAATTTTATTTCCCAGTTGTAATGCAACATGGTGCTGCAGCAGACAAGAGCGGAGTTGTGTTTAAAAATGCCTTATACCATCAAAAGCTGGAACCAAAGCTGCACTATGTTCATTCATTCATTATCTCCCGCTTTTTCCTCTATTAGGGTCGCGGTGGGGTTCCCCATGCCCATCCAGGGGAGAACGTCTCGGGCGCTGGGCAGATACACTCAGGACAGGGCGCCAATCCATCCCTGGGCTCACATTCACTCACACAGACACACTCTATATGGGGCAATTTTGAGAACTCAATTGACTTGATTCATGTTTTTTGACTTTGGGAGGAAACCGGAGAACCGGGAGGAAACCCACACAGACACGGGCTGCACTATGTTGTCAGAAGTATTTGGAAACACTAATCATTGAATTTAGACATTTTTCATTATCTCTTGAGGGTTGTAGAAAAATCAAGCAGTGAAATGTTCAAGTGGTCACTATATGACTATAACATAATGATCTTTCATATTAATAAAAAGGCTGAGCAGTTTTATAGAGCAGATCTGAGATCAGAAGTTCAACATGAGTGAAATGTGCAGAACTAGTTAAAAGTTTGGACACGCCCACTTCTTGCTCCATTGTCTATTTTCTCCACTTACCATATAGATGGATTTTGTAGTTTTACAATTACAGACTGTTGGTTCTCTGTTCTCAATTGGTTAGGACCATCACAGAAGAGGTATAATTTGGGTGGTGGATTGTTTATTGTTAGTTCTGCAGTGGCAATAATCATTGAAAAGTTATCTTTTAATTGCCACTTGCTACAAATAGCAGTTGATGTATGTGAAAAGATTTTAAAGAAGTAAGTAGCTGGGATTTTTGCTTTCTGGTTTGAAAAGGTATTTTCTTACATTTTCTAAACCCAGGGCAGATGTCAGTGATTATCTTTGCATATACGCTTATTGCTTTAAACCCATAGAGGACGAATCTCAGCAAGTTTGACAGGAGGTTGTACATAGTGATGCATATTTATACTCAGTTGGTGGCTTTGGAGATGTCCAGGTCACAGTAGGGGAGGAGAAAATGGAAGGTTGTGCTACACTTATACAGATCATATGTGTGCGCGTTTGTGTTGCCTTAGCAACTGTAAAGCAACGACAAAGCGAGTGAAAGGCCTTGAAATTGTGGCAGTGTTGAATAGAGAAGCGGCAGAAGTGAACTGAATGATGGCAGCTGTGTGTGTGTGTGTGTGTGTGTGTGTGTGTTTTCCATTACAAGCCTTTGATAATAGGCTGCTTCGAGTCAGTGATTTGGAGGCTTTCGGGCACAAGGTTTGCAAATGGGAAAAAAATAAAGGCTTATTTAACACCTCCAAGAGACGCCACTGTTATATAAGGCTGGACGTCATTCTGGAACTTCCTGCATAAATCTTCGTCTGATGCTGGTCTATAGTAATCATTTCAATAATTAGACTTTGGATTTAGCAGTGTGGACCAACAGTTTGAATTATTTTTGATCTGAAAGTTATGCCAGTGGTTGTCAACTAACTGCACTTAAAAGCATTGTAAATCTTAACATCTGACATGCTTGCTTTCCTACTTAACGTGTAGTTTCTAGCTGTACAAAACAGGTTGCACCAAATTCTTCCACACAGCACAAAGACTAGTCATTGGTCATTAAAGTTAACTGGCATCACCTTTCCTGCTTCTATTCAACCAGTGTCAAGCCATTGTGCTCTTTGAAAACACCTTATCAAGCTTTTGTGTAACTGAGACACTGCTGGACAGTACTCTTGTGTCCTCATCTGGAGGATGATGTAATCTCTACTTATCACGTTTTTTCATATAGTGCAAAATACTAAAAGATACATTTGATGAGGGCGTGGTAGCTCAGTGGTTAGAGTATAGGTATAGTATCAGGTTGGGGGTTTAAATCCCAGATCCACTGAAGTTACCAATGTGGTTGAAGTTACCAAAGCCTTGAGCAAGGATCTTAACCACCAGGTATGCTGTGGCCAAGACTGTGCTCTGACCCAAACCGTCAAGCTTTGGATAGGAGCATCTGCTATATGGCCACTTGTAATAACTCATTTTATATTTTTTATTATATTACAGTATAGACACTGATTTTATTTGCTTTAAAAAGCAGTAGTTGTAGGCTTGTGGTTAAGGAACCAGCCTTGCAACCTGAAGGTCCCCGATTTGATTCCTGGTCCCACCAAGTACTATGGCTGAAGTGCCCTTGTGTAAGGCACCTAACCACAATTGCCATTAACAGGGCCCCCCCACTATTCCGGACACGTGTGCTCTCTTCACTCAGTGTGTGTATATGTATGTGTTTCACTGCACAGATGGGTTAAATGTGGAGGACTAATTCCTCAGTGCTAGAACGTTAGGCTAGATGTAGATCACTTTATTTAAAGTAACTGGTTATGTGTGTGTGATACCAATTATTTGTACGTTACTTTTTTTCTTTTATGTATCTTCATGACTACGTGACCTGCTGAGTAGTTTTCAGGGAGATGATCGAATACGTATTGAAAAGCTGGACAGCACCCACTTCGAGTACCCAGCCGCCATGATGACTGTAAAAAACCTCTACACCAGTGAACCAACAGAGAATCATGAGAAGGGTAATTACCAACCTGCAATTTTGCCTGCATAACTGTATGGTATGTTTGTGTCTTTTTAATGCCCCGCCACCCTCGTCTAGTCATCCTATGTACCTGATGGGCTGTCCTTTTTGGAGTTATCTGGTTAGTCTGACATGAGGTCAGTGTGTGGGCTTTGTCCGTTAATTGAAAAATCGTTCCCTGAGGGACAGGCAGCAGGGGGATCAATGGCTGATGTCTTCAGGCTTGGGATGCGTAGGTTGAGCCGACGTGAGTCTGTCTGCCAAATCTCAGACTAAATCACCCTGTGTTGGGCTGTTCTCCATCTCCAGACATGACTCATTACCTCCCCTTGCCACCTTCGCCGTTGCACTCTCTGATGCCGTCTGCCTGAACGTTGGCACAGCGTCAAAACTGTAATAAAGATGTGTTGACAAACCGCCTGCGGCTGCTGTTTTCATGCCTTCTGGAGTTGCTTGAAAGAAATAGGCTTTTGGTATAAAACGAGTTAAATGAATATTTCTGATCCTTGAGATACTTTTAACTCCTCCAGCTGTTATTTCCAATCTTAATCATTTTTGTATCTAAATGTAGTTCTAGTTTTTCATGTGTTTGTATTTTTTTTCCCTCATTTTCCATGCTTTTAAATGACTGATCTGGTCCCCATGGAGTTAAAAATCTACTCTATATTTAAATTAATATGTGTGTTTGCACAAGTTCCTGGTGTATTCGACATTTTAATTATATTAAAAGATCACCTGATGTTGATGTCTAAAATCACCTACTGTTGAGGATTAAGGGACCATATCAGTCAAATGTGTGCACACACCCCCTTCTGGCTCCTTTCTCCATTTTCTTCACTTACTAGATAGATGGACTTTGTAGTTTTACACTTACAGACAGTAGTCCATCTGATATTTTTATTTTTTTTAGTACCCTGTTGGTTCTCTGTTCGTCAGGACCATCACAAGACAGGTAGAATTTGGGTGGTGGATTGTTTATCAGTTCTGCAGTGACACTGACACTGCAGTGACAAATTTTGACTGCTAGGTAACAGGATACCAGTTTCTCTAAGATGCAACAGGCTTAGTACTTCATCGTTTAATCAGCTTGCTGTTTATATTAATCTGTATTTCCATTTATGGTACATGATTTAAAATAATGTATTGTATATCTTGCATTGATAGGAATATGAAGCACTCAGTGGTGTGCATTATTATCAATGACATCACAGCTGTAGTTCACAGCCAATCAGATATAACTGCTGTGCTACTTGTAAGTTTTAAATATAAAATATGTTTTATTAAATGCACCTTTAATGCTTTTTTTTCCTTTTAGGTTCCTGTGCATTGTATTTGAATTTAGAGAGCCAGATTATCTCCTGTTTGGGGCCGGTGATCCAGTACCTGACTGAATTTAAGCTGGAGCGAGTTTTGCTCAATTCCAGGTATCATATTTTTCAGCTCCCTAACACCTACAGTTTTTATTCCCGGAGTTATTTCACATCCTTTATGCAGTGGGATAAAATGTCTTTGAATATCATAAATTCTGAGGGAGCTATTTTGGCTAGTCACATGTTTCATACTGTGTAATTTAGCTTTTTTGAAATTGCATCCTGTTTGTGAAATGAAGATGCTTTTTGGGTCCTTCATTCCAAACCATTTTAAATATGTTAGCTATCCTGCTTTTAATCCTAAAGTTGCTGGAGTGAACCAATAAGGAAGTCGTTACACAGGAACCCACGCTTATTAATTCCTTCATTCGATTGTGCCAAGTCTTACTCATTCCCCTTAGAAATATAATGTGGCTGATTAGTTCTTATTAATGGGCTTTATTTCTTGTTTAACACATTTGTTTTTACTCAAATCTTTTTCTATGGCCACATTTGATTGCTGAGGGCTGTTGGAGTCTGGGTTGTGAACTTCAGATTAAGAATTTCATTTCTTTAATAGCATGTATAAGTCCTTGTTTGTAGTGAGGAGGCAGCTCAGAAAATACATGGGCATATGTGAGTGTCCTCTCACTGCAGGTAGACGTGTGAAATGGTGGCTATTTGCATAAGGTCTATTTTTTTTTTTTTTTTTTTTTTTAATTTTGCTGCTGAGTTTGACTTTATGGTAAAGTTGTAACACCTGCCCAAGTTGCAAAGTAGTTTGTAATGTATTCAAATACCCTCCTTGGTAGGTCATAGTGGCAGGGCTTATTAAATTCATTTTGGATGCATGTTCAAGTATATATTTGCCATTTTAAGTCAGATATTCTTTTGCAATATTTACAGTAACTGCAGTCATTGTATGTAAAATGTGATCATGCAAAATGTTTTTCCAAAAAAGAAACAAATAAGAATATATAGAATATAAGAATATATTTTATTTAAGCCGCAAAAGTACAATGAAATGATTTTTATGTGGTACCAGTTCAAAGTTTAAACACACCTCCTGTTTACTCTGTGGGATTTGTAGTTTTACAATTACAGACTGTAGTCCATCTGTGTTCTTTGTTGTTGTTAGTCCCTTGTTGGTTTTCTGTTCTCTCTTGTTGGTTTTCTGTTCTCTATTGGCCTCATGACCATCTCATGACCATCACAGAACAGGTATCATTTGGGTGGTGGATTGTTTGTCAGTTCTGCAGTGACACTGATGTGGTGAGGGGGTTTTAGTGCAGCACTGCTGTTGTAGTTTCATTGAAACACCTCAGTGACACTGCTGGGTTCTCGCTTTGGTGCTGTTTGTGGGAAATCTTGTCAATTTATCCAGAAAAACATTTGTGAGTGGATAAAAGTCCTGGATTGTGATCGCAAAGGGATTTGATGAAGTTGAAGTCGGGGTTTTATGTGGGTTTGTCAAGTACTTTTACATTGGACTTAATGGACGATGCTTTGTGCATTGGGGCGTGATCTGTGAAGTATACCAGGGTGGTTCTAAATAGTCAGAATCACTCTGTAATTGAATATTGTTGCCGTGATTCGAACAGGAAATAACAGGGCCCTGACCTTTTGAGAGACTTAATTAGCATGTGGTACAACCAGAAATTGAAGCGCGTGTCTGTGTCTTTGCATTGCTTGCTTTCGAACACTGCTTAAACTGTTGGTTGCAATTTATTGGGTTCTAGTTCAGTGAAGAGGATAACAAGTGATGCAGACCACATGATGTTAAGTGCCACATCTATGAGGAACCTGGAGATATTTTGTAACCAGGTAAAGCTTTACCGGATGGGACAGTGCCACACAATAGTAAACTCTACTACTTAGCATTTTAATATCTAAAACATGCAAACACACACACACCTTAACACAACTGTTTAAATCTTGTTTATTATTGCTCGGTTCTCCAGGGAGGTAATGACCACACATCCGAACTGATTGCAGTATGTTTTTTTCTAACACTTCTCAGCATGACTCACTTAATTAGCACCATGATCTTCTCCCATATCATGCGCTTCTCTAATGCCAGCCCTGCTGCTGTCAGTTTAATGACCTCCTGCTCTTTTCCTCTCAGACCACAGGAACAGTGAAGGGCAGTTTGCTGTGGGTGCTAGATCAAACACAAACACCTTTTGGAAAACGGCTGATCAAGAAGTGGGTCAGCCAGCCCTTAAAGTCTGCGTCGTAAGACTCTAATCTGTTGTAAACTATTTTTAATTCCTTTGATTCTTGACATTTTGTGACTGTGAAACTCTTGTTGAATATGTTAAGACTTTGAGTTGACTAACTGACCGACTGACTGTCTGTGTGAATGACCGACCAAACCGTTTCATTAAAAAATGTAATACTTGCTAAGGAAGTGACTAGCTGACTGACTAAAGATGCGAAAGTTAAAATGTTCAAGGGGAAATAGAAGAACAAACATAGGGTGGTCTGTATTAATAAAAGCGGATAAGAAAAATGGAGAGGATTAGAATGAAAAGCGGTAAAGGTATATGAATAAGCAAATAAATTTAAAGGTAAAAGAGATATAATCGAGAAAGAGACAGAGGTAAGAAAGATTTAAACTATATATATAGGATATAGAGTTATAAGCTATAAAGTAAGGTAAGAGTGATAAGAGAGAAAAATACAGAAAAGTGGGCAAAATGATAGAGGAACAGTGAAGGCTTACCAGAACTAGAGTCCCTTTGTTGCTGCTTAGTGTCTTAAATTTGGCCATGTCCTAATACAGTCTTTTATTTGGACCTTTCCCAGTGAAATTCTTTCGCGTCAGGAGGCTGTGGCCGAGATCTTGTCCTCACAGTACACTGTGTTACCATCTATTCAGTCCCTGCTTACTCGATTGCCAGATTTGGAGAGAGGCCTCTGCAGCATTTATCACATGAAGGTATGGCTCGATGGATATGTTTGTAACTTTTGTAGAATACTGCATACAACTGAAACTATTAAACTGTAAACCTTCTAAAAATTCTCCTACCCAGCTATGTCTGCTTATTTCATATTTATGAATTATACTATGTTATATTATATATTGATGAAATGATTTTCATCAATATACAACTTGAGACTAATATGATTGTGATAAGGGTGCATTTGGTGCATTATTTTATTTTATTAATCAATTTATTTTTTTTGGTTCAAGACCATTCAACTCCATTTGATGGTTTGAGTTTCATGAGATGGTGATATTAATTTATTACATAAATACTCACTTTTAATATAAAAGCTACAAAAAATTATTTGAACTATTTTGTCTATTGATTTCATGTTGGTACTTATTAGTGTGATGTAGTTCAGCATTTGGTGCCTTTGATTAATCCTGCACTGAAATTTAAAAATATCTGAGTAATCTGAGCAGAACACACTTCAGTGCAGATCATATATATATATATATATATATATATATATATATATATATACATATAAAATAAATAACAGCCAATATTTTGTGGTTGAGATTTACTATAATATAGAACTTTCATATTTGGCTTTGTTTATAGACAAAAAAGAAAAATCTACATCCTTTTTAGCCATAAAGAAAAGTTCTTATCCACCCTCATTTAGGAGCTTTTAATTTCTTCTCTTACGAATTCCTCCTTGCATATATTCTTTTCCTAAATGAGACTGCTGGATTAAGAAAGGTGCTCAATGGCCTGTTTCTTTGTAATAGCACCATTAGCATCAGAACAAGAGAGAATGCTGAATGGTATCCACAGACATTGTTTGAAAATGTGTTATGTGGAAAAGGAGTTGGGCCTCATTAAATTGCCTTCACCCTGCCATTACTGGACTTTAAACATTAAAAAGGAAATGTCCAGCAGTAGAACAATAAATTGCCCCGCAGAGGTTTTTCCAGATAGGAATAATGCACCAACCAAATAATATCTGCTCTGTGGTGGTACTATTAGGGTCCTGACCATTAGAGTAAAGGGGACTAACACAGTATGTACTACACATACAATATTGCTGTATGATTTGCACTGTGCTTGTGAAATCATTATATTTGGTCAGCTATTTCTCTGTGTGTGTGTGTGTGTGTTTTTATTCGTTTTTATTTATTGTTTTAATAAAGACAGCACTTGCCATGTATAATGTACTCCAAATTGCTATAATAACTGTAAATTCTTACACTGAATGGGAACATCTAAACAGGAATGGGAAACATGCAGCATATTTAAAAAAAACTTCAAGGTTTAAATTTTTCTTAAAAGCGTTATTACAAGCACATTGATGTATTTGTTTCAGGATAATGGTATTGATTTTGTTTAATATTACATGCTTTCTTTAATGAAAGTTATGTTGTAATAATCCTTTAATCACACTGTGTAATGACTTTTCGTATTTCTTTGTGTTGTACAGTGTTCCACTCAGGAGTTTTACCTCATCAGCAATACACTGTCTCGGTTAAGCACTCAGCTGCAGTCACTCATACCTGCCATTCAGACACATCTCAGCTCTGCACTTCTAAAGAACCTGCTTGTGGACATACCTCAGCTCCTCAGCCCGGTCCACAACTTCCTCAAAGTCCTCAACGAAAAGGCTGCAAAGTGAGTGAACGCTTCTTGGGGTGGATTGACATTAATATTTCATCTTATGCTTTCTTCTTTAATACTCCTCAAATGAGCTATATAAGGTACGTGACTGCTATTTGTCTATCTTCTTGAAATAAAATGGTTTCTCCTGTGTTTGTTTTAGGGAGGGCAAAAAAACAGAGCTTTTTGTGGACCTGACAGATTTCCCTCTGATACAGAAGACGAAAGATGAAATTGAGGCTGTTTTATCAGATATTATGGACCATCGGCAGGAGTTACGCCACATCCTCCGAAACCCTTCACTGAACTATGCCACTGTATCCGGACAAGAGGTAGCATCAATGGCTCATCAAAAAAAATGTGTGGTAACACTTATTACAAATACAGAATACACAATGCATTATAAATGCATTCGTAAAGCTCTATAACACTTTTTATAAGCCTCTGTTAATGTACATAACTGTTAATAATTACACACATAAGTTGTTTTAACAATATGCCGTTTGGTTTCATTGATTCATTATCTCCCGCTTTATCCTCTATATTAGGGTCGCGGGGGGTTCTCCATGCCCATCCAGGGGAGAACGTCTCTGGCGCTGGGCAGATACACCCAGGACAGGGTGCCAATCCATCACTGGGCACACACTTACTCACACACACACTCTATATGGGGCAATTTGGAGAATTCAATTGACTTGATCCATGTTTTTGGACTGTGGGAGGAAACTGGAGAACCCGGAGAAAACCCACGCGGACACGGGGAGAACATGGAAACTCCACCCAGATGGGGATTTAAACCCGGAATCCCTAGTGCTGACAGGCGAACGTGCTAACCACTAAGCCACTGTGTGTGTGATGTAACGTATTATGATGTATGTTTACACTGTTTATTACCTTTTTGGTGAGCTCAGTGTGGCTGGGGAACTTAAGCTGCTAATTGAGGTCAACAAACAGCTGCAGAGGTGATGCTTGATGCTTGCTGGTGATCTTTTGACTATAGATCTTTGCTATAAAGAAATACTTCATAAAGCTTTATGAATGTGTTTATAATGCATTATGAATACCTGCTTCATAGAGTATGTCAATATGTGTTTTACCAAATTGTAAAACCTTTAAGATTTAATTATGAACTATGAAAATATAAATTTATAGTAACCTAGTTTGCAAGTCTTATTAACATTTACTTAGATGTGTGTGTAAGTTATGAATGTATAACTTTGTCAAGCTAGTGAGTGCAATCTTCTGCAGTATATTTTTCATCCTATCAGATATCAGCTTTGTTTTGCAAATGGGTCCTTGGAACGAGGCAGGTTTACACAAGAATCCCAACTGATGTACATTGTGGAACAAATACTGTGACACTTTCTAAACACGTTACTCTGCCAGGCTCCATAAGGCAAAAGGACGGTCTCTGAAATGTCACAGTCTGTGTGCCGATCCAGTTAGGGATCCTCCATCTGTTCCCTCAATGTACCCTTTTGCATAATTTGGGGGGGACTGTTCTTTTTTTACACTGCATCTTTATTGCTATCGTGTTCATTTGCAGCAGTGACCCTTCTTTTATCATTTATCTTTAGTTTTGTGCACAAAAAATCTGCATTAGTGCTGTTTCAAATCAGTTGATCTCCAGTGCCTTATAAAAGAGCGTGCAGCATTTTATGCGGCAAGAATTTATAATTGGATGTCACAGAACATGTGCTGAAATGCAGGAAGATAGTAGTTAGCATCAAATGCTTGTTGCACTTATGGTGAAACTTTATTGTTATCTAGTTTTATTTGTGGCACAAACTTATTGTAAGAAAATTATGTCACTTATGAGTAAAATGCATTGCACTGTCATCTTACAGCAAGTAAATAATCGGTTTGATTCCCACTCAGGATGTCCTGGCTTCTTTTGGTGTGGAGTTTGTATGCTTTTCCCATATCTGTTTTCTATAGGAACTCTGGTTTCCTTCTTTAAGGCCCATACATTTACGGTGAACTGGAGATATTAAACTGCCCCAGTCAACAGTTTATTCATGTATATGTCAATGTACCCCATCATGGTGTTTCCCTAGTATTTCACTTAATGAAAACTGTAAATGCTTCAGGACACCCTGTAACCCTGGGTAGTCAAAATTATTATTATAAATCATTATTCTTAAACAAGTTTAGTAAAGCTAAAATTGTATTAGTACTTGGTAAACTGGGTCTTTAGAATGGAACACTTATTTTTAGTGTATACTAATTACTCTATTTCAGGAGACTTAACAATATGAACCTGTAGTGAAACTAAGCATGCAGTTTAGCACTTCACCTTTGTGAATCATACATTCTGCTTTATTGTGTACTCAGTTCCTTATTGAGGTGAAGAACACCTTATCCTCAAATGTCCCCAGTGACTGGATTAAAATTAACAGGTAGGTAATTTCTTTTAATTTTGTTTTAATTTTTGCTCTTAAAAGTTATGAAAAAGACATTACACAAAAGTGAAATATTTTGAGATGAGTGATTAAAACCACTTTAATTTAGAGCGTGACAAACATTTTACAATGTTATAATATCAGTGAATAATATATATGAAGTCTTAATATATCTATCCTCTAAGCACTAAGGTGGTGGGTCGCTATCACTCTCCATTCATTGTTGAGAGACATCGGCGTCTGCTTCAACTACGCGAGCAACTGGTGATCGATTGTGGCCGGGAATGGATCAACTTCCTCCAGTGTGTACATTCTTACTTTTTAGGTTCCATCGAGTAGATTGGCTTCATGTTTGTTTGCTTTTTGTGTTTTCATGAACAGCTTTTGCTGTATAACCTAACTGCAAGTTGCCTAATTATAGTAACAGGCCGGTTCTGCACTGTTTGCCTTCAGGATGTGGCATTAACTCTAAATGTCGTCTCATGTCTAGCTGGCCTCTACAGAGTCTATTTAACCGGTGGCACTTCACCTCATGGCTCTTCTTCTCATAGGCTGTTTGGGGAGCATTACTACATCCTGAAGAAAGCAGTGGGTTACCTAGCAACCATCGACTGTCTCTTCTCATTGGCCCAGGTTGCAAAAGAGAACAATTACTGCAGGTACTGCGGATTCTGGCTTCTCCTCTCTGCAAATTTTCTTTGTTTCTTTGTTATCATTCTGTTAACACTCAAAAACCTGTGTGCATTATGTAACTAAATGTGTTTTTTTTGCACAATATGAATATCAAGGCTTTTTTGTAATATGCAATATGCTATTAATTATTTTGCTATAGTTTGCAATTTAAGAACCACCAAAATTGGCAAAATTTCAAAAGTTATACATTTTGGTCTTCTAAATCTTAACTTGCACTTTTTTGCTAACTGTCATTTCTTAAAAATATTATAAACTTGAAAAACATTATTTTTACAACTTTGTCCTCCACATTTAGTGTAGTCATCTATTCTGCCTACAGTACTTGTCCTCCACATTTAAACACACACATATACACAGTGAAGCAAGCTCAGGAGCTGTGGACAGCTTTGAATACGGCGCCCGGGAAGCAGATTTGGTGCCTTGCCCAAGTGCACTTTAGCCATGGTACATGAACCAAGGGTGATTTCTTAATCACCAGCCTACGACTGCTCTTTGCCTAAGCCTACACCTTAACCTATCCGTGCAGTAAAGCACACACATGAACTGTGCACACGTGCCTTGGGTTAGGTGAGTTAGGGGTTAGGTGCCTTGCACAAGGACATATCAGTCAAATCACAGGGGGCCTGGAAAACAATCCAAATACCTTCAGATCGCAAGAATGGTTACTTAACCTGAAGCCTACGACCTCCCGTCTTGGAGGCGCTCATGGCTTTATTTTATTGATGATTGTAAAGCAACCATAACCATATAAAGCTAATAAAATTCTAAAAACTCGGTAAAATAACTAAAATCTGAGATCAATTTAATGGAACTTTATTATTAAATGTATTGTATTTTTTTTTGTTGCTAAATGGCAGGGAAACTCTTCAGTTATTAAACTACAATTTTAAAATAAGTGTTTCATTTTAACAGTCTTTGCACTTTAAGTTCCACTTACTATCATTAACATTTTAACATCGGGTGCCTATGACCCTGTGTATTGGGGTAAGAATCCCAAAACAGTTAACATGTAGACTGTGTTCTAATGTCATCATTCATCCAAAACCATCTGTACAACAGGATTCTGCGCTTTATGCTCCTGGCTCCATAAAAAGCACATTTCTTCGCACCTCAGATTGAGTCTGATTTTTTTTATTATTTTTTTTCCATTATTTATATTTGCTAGAGGTGTTTGAAGCTCCTTACATAAGTGTATATGGGTGATCGAGAGTGGGGGGACCCCACAGGGCTGGTTGTGTCCAGAATCAGGCTTTAGTCCGCCTCCGGCATGAACATAGCCCACTGCTGCTGCCTCTCACAGCCTGTGTGGGGGAGTGGATTTGACTTTGAAGGCTGAGGTTTTACGCCAACTACACCCTCATCCACTCAGTGCTGCCACCCCCTTCCTCCTGTTCCACTCAATGGCAGAGACTTTCGCTACAGAATTCACAATGTATAAATATAGCTTTGTCTGTGTTTCCAGTTTTGATTGTGTTCTTTTTAATGTCTCGCTTTGATACAGAAATCTTTTACTGTGTGTTTCAAGTATGTGTATGATTCTGTGTATTTTTTGCACAGGCCTGAAATACTTGAGAAAGGAGGCCACATAGTCATTAGAGAAGGACGACACCCCGTGATTAATATGATGATGGGGGAACAGGATCAGTATGTGCCTAATGATACTGAGCTCCAGGTGAGTCCTAGTCCTTAATTTACAGAGCTCATTAAAACTTATGTAGTGTAATATCAAAGCCCCGAAGGTCAGGTTGTGATTACTTTAGGAAAAACACAATGGTAATTGTAGTTTATGTTAGCCTTAACCTAAATATGACATGCAGTATAGCAACCACTTCAAACCATTTTACTGTACAGCACCTTTTTCTTTGAAAATTAGATATTATATTACCCAGAGGCACCCTTGCAAGTATGCAAGTCCCCTTTTTTTATCTCTGAAGCATCCATATTTCATTACAGATTTTATCTTCTGTATCTTTAGCCAATTTTCATCTGAATGGTCCCTTTGTTTCTTCTTGGGGCAATCTTAAACGCTGGACTCTTAACTAGCATAACTTCCTCCTTGTGTAATAAGGTTTAGGTTTTCCAAGCTACTCCGGAGTCCATGTGACTATATTTGTCACAGTAGTATGAACATACTTGTACAATGCTGCCTAAGTGCTTGTAGGTCATACACAGAATGCAGATTTAAAAATTCTTGACAGTGGACCTCTTTGTGTGCATTTGTCCATTCTTACTATTTACATGGTGTTTGCTGGACATATTTAAGTTTTGGATGGATTGAGTACAATTAATTGAAGAATTATGGAATCGCCAATCTAAAGTCATCAGAGCTGCTGAGAAAAGGCTGTTTGTCTCATCCACTTTCTTAGGCTGAAGGAAAGCGGACCATGATTATTACTGGGCCCAATATGGGTGGCAAGAGCTCATACATACGGCAAGTAGCTCTCATTACCATTATGGCTCAGCTGGGATCCTTTGTACCAGCCAAAGAGGCATTGATTGGCATTGTAGATGGCATATTTACAAGGTATGTATTTTTACTTTTTAGATCTGTGATTAAATGTGTACAAAAATGAAGAAAAACCATAATGATTTTAAAGCCATTTAAAATAAAAGACATTTTAGTAAAAGTACTTGGAAATAGGAAGTTCTCACTTAACTATATGGGCAAAATGTATGATTATAAAAACCTTCAAACAGATCAAAATCTCCTCAAAGGCATGTCGTTTATTTTTTTCAAGAAACAAATGTACTTTAAAATTAGTTCTACTCTGAATTAGTTCAGTGTTAATTAACATGCTTTGTGTGAATCTCGTGTCGTCACCATGCCATTCTGAAATATATCTGGGGTAGATTTGTGTTATTGTGTTATGGAAATATTGGAAGACCCAGAGTTTGATCCATTTTAATTTCTACACTTCACACTTTCGACCTGTACATTACATAATGAGATAGATATATCTCATAAATATATATATATATTTTTTCCTCAACCGTTTATTTCTACGCCTCCATTTCACACCTTTCTCTCTTGAGCCAGATCTCGTTCCAAGTACATTGATCATTTCCATCTGCCTGCTCTCATTTTGGTTCCTAATTGTTCCCTTATTGGGAATTAAAGAGAGCAGGAAAAACAACAAATCGCTTTCAGCTAGGCACACCAAAATATTTTCTTTTCATAATGCTCATGGTTCTTATTGTTCTTAAGCAATTCATGCTCAGAGGCTGACCAGATTTAAGGTTATGTGTGAAATGGTTTAAATTCACAGGAAAGGGACATCATGGCCACCACTGGCACTCCTTAAGATCATAATTACAGATTACGGTCTGGCATTAAAACCCCACAAAAATTGTATAATATTTATATATATATATATATATATATATATATATATATATATATATATATATATATATATATATATATATATATATATATACCCCCCCCCCCCCCCCCCCCCCCCCCCCCCCCCCCCCCCCCCCCCCCCCCCCCCCCCCCCCCCCCCCCCCCCCCCCCCCCCCCCCCCCCCCCCCCCCCCCGAAGATAATGAATGAATGAATGCATATATATATATATATATATATATATATATATATATATATATATATACACATACACACAGTACATGGATCTAATAAAATGGTTGGTGAGTGTAGAAGCACACTGTGTTAGCTCAGTGGTTAAAGTGTTGGGTAATCAATCTGTAGGTTGTAAGTTCAAATGCCATGTCCACTGAAATTACTAATGTGGCTCCTTGAGCAAGGCCCTTAACCTTTATTGCTTTAGGAATGCTGCATGGCCCACCTTGTATTCTGACCCCAATAAAGTCGGCATACTTGTAAGTCACTTTGGTAAAATTGTCTCCTGAACGATCTGATCTAATGCAAATGTAGCAGGGAGCTGTACCTAGTAAAATGGCCGGTGAGTGTATTAGATTTGATTAAAATTTTTCAAGGTTAACTGTGTGTGAATGTTTTGAGCCAACACGTTGCCTCGTCATCGGCAATCTAAATGTGAAACACTGACAGGATAATGTGGATGAATGTGACATTACTAATAAAGAGGAAGGCATTACTTGTGATTACTAAACATTTGATCTAATTGTTAAATGTGCTGTTTATGATCAGATGTCAGAAATAAGCACTCATCAATAGATAGATAGTAGAGCGCAGACAAGCTCCCAAGAGATTTGCCTTTGCTTCTTGCTTCTCAATCTGCCGCACAGCAAGGTGTTCTGTTGCTGCGAACAGTGGACACTAATTGCCTCACCTCCCCAGAGATGTGCTTTTCAAATGATCATTGTGAAAATTGTGTTCAAACGGTGGCCAATTAAGCCTCGAAGGGTTTGGCAGCATGTGGATCACTGAATTCATTCAGGCAGAGGAGCAAACATTACTAATTACATTTACACCTTGAACTCAAAGATCAGGGTGAAATTAAGAACTTAATGCAGATTGAAAGGAACAGTCACCCATGACGTGAAATAATATTATCACACATACCATGGTAAGTAAATTAATACATACATTATTATAAAGCTGTTGTATGGTGTCAGTCTCCAAATTTCTTTTTACTTGCTTTAAGTGTCTACACTATACTTTAAATGATACCATTTAGACAAAAGTATTTAAAGACGTACATATTATGCTTCTAGCTTTAACGTCTCATTACAAAATGGTCCTCCCCTTTGCAGATATAACTGCGTGCACTTTTAAGGTGTGTCAGTTTGGACTTTTACCCTTTTGTGCAGTGTGTTTGGGATGTCAGACACCGATGTTGAGCAAGAGGACATATTCAATCTCTGTTCTGGTTTATTTCAAATATATTCCATGGCATTGAGGTTAAGGCAACTTCTTTTACATCAAACTTGTCTCCAAAATGTACTATGCTTTGTGCGCTGGGATAAAGGGTATTGTAAAACAGTAAAAGGGCCTTCCCTAAACTGTTTCTAAGTTGTAAGCACACAGTTGGCCAACAGGCATGGCTATATACTTAATTTTTTACACCTGTAGCGACAGGAAGGAATTAAGCACTTGACTTCAAAAAATGAGATATTATAGTCATAATACTGTTTTTATTGTGTATCTGAATTTCTGCCTGTAGTGTTGGAAATGTGATTTAATCTTATCCAGGTTTTTAATAATAAATGAGCTTATGAAACATATTCCAAATGGCCCTCTATTTTCACCAAAGGTCTTTTAAAAGAGTGTACAATGCAAACTACTCTTTGTCCATCCAACTTTTTATTTATTCTTCTTTATCAAACAACAATTTCTTAAAATAGAGTTAGCACGCTGTAAAATCTCACACCAGGGACACAATGTGCAGTACTGGAGGGAGGTGAAAAGAGACAAATAGTAAATAACAGCAGAAATCTGTACTGCTACCCAAAATGATTCGCTATACAAATCCTTCCACCATAAAAACAACAATTCTTTGAAATATGATTTTTTTATGAAGTTTGGCAAACTGATCATGGTTAGAACAAAAACATGCAAACACAATAGTGTGACGCATAATCCAGTAAGTTATGCATTGTGTTAAAAGCATCATAGTTTGGGTTGCTTTCGTGTCTTAGTGTCTGGTCAGCAAATGATGCATGTTAGATAAACTGTTTGCATCTACACCAAAGTGAAAAAAATTATTTTGGCTCATTTGAACAATATTTTTAGAGGATGCACAATTCTTCCAAAACCAGCCACAACAACTAACTTCACAATTAAACTTGGAAAACCATCTTCTCAATTATATGACCAGAAATTTTTTAATATATAGAAAATTGCAGCATCATATTTTTTTCCCATAGTTTTATTTACCATCAGTTAATTTTTGCAGTCGTACTTACGGTTAATTTCTGCTACTTCATGTACTAAAGTTAAGAAATTGGTTATTCATTTGTTTAGATTCTCGAGTAACTCCCTTAACACTTAGCTGTGGGCAATTTTGTGTTGGCTTTAGTGAGGTCAGACACCGATATTGGACTGAAGGCCTGGCTGACCATCCTTGCTGCAATTATCATAAAGGTGTTTGCAATTGAAGTCAAGGCTTCTACACACTTAACCATCTGAGTCTTGAGTCATGTTGATTCATGTTAAAATGACCTTTCCCCATGTTGTTTTCACAATTGTGAAAGGTTACAGTTGTCTGTCTAGGAACTTTTATGTTGTAAAGCATGTCTGTTCATCTGGTAATAGGAATAAATGAAACATTATAATGCAGTTATTGAAAGTTGTGGCCCAATGCTTTATTCTATATGGTCAGAGACGGTCAGTTTTATATGTACCAGTTGTAACAGGAAAACATAAATCTGTCTTTTTTCTGTTTTGATACCAGCACTTTGAAAGTGCTCTTGTCTGCTCATTTTTGTGTCCTTGGTCTGAAAGTTGGTATGTGGTTGATTCTCATGATCCCTGATGCAGTTTTATTGAATGAACAGCAAGGTTATCTTTTTCTCATCGTCACTATCAGGTTGCTATAGAAACAAGTAATGAAATGCAAAAAAAAAAAAAAAAAAATTAAAAACCCTTCAGAGTATGACTCCATTTAAACCAATAAGAAATCAGGTTCCCTCTTAGAGGGCAGTCTGCAGCCTCATTTTTTTTCCACAGCAGTGTGTCCTTTCGGTGGTGGAAGTTGGGAACTGTTCTCTGAATTTCCTGGTTATCACGGTTAACTGAGCTTATAAACACACTTTGTGGACTGTAAATGTTGTATAAAACCAACATGTCAGTGCTAAATTGCCTACACTTTTAATACTAATTGGCTATAAATATCTCCATTGTAAGGACAACTTAAGGGTTATTATCTTATTTCTTGTACTTAATGCACATGTGTCATTTTAAATAAGTCATACAGGTCTTTGTTTAACTGATACTGGTGCTACATTGAGGAAATAATTCCTTACTAACGCTGTATATAAAATCCATTCCGTGATAGGATGGGAGCCTCGGACAACATCGTGAGAGGTAGAAGCACCTTCATGGAAGAACTTATGGAGGCCTCGGAGATTCTATCCAATGCCACAGCACAATCTCTGGTCATCTTGGACGAACTAGGCCGTGGCACCAGCACACATGATGGCATTGCTATTGCCTATGCCACCCTGGAGTTCCTAATCAGAGATGTAAGTCTAATGCTAACATTCTAATTTTTGGAGACAGGATTTATTAATGGAAAACTTATTTCCTCATTTAGAAATCCAATTCTTTAATAGGGACAAAATGATTTTTGACTGATGCGGACCTGTTTCCCGGTTCGAATCCCCATCTGGGTGGAGTTTCCATGTTCTCTCTGTGTTTGCGTGGGTTTCCTCCAGGTTCTCCGGTTTCCTCCCACAGTCCAAAAACATGGATCAAGTCATTTGAGTTCTCCAAATTGCCCCATATAGAATGTGTATGCGTGCATGTCTGTGTGAGTGAGGGTGTGCCCTAGCGATAGATTGGCGCCCTGTCCTGGGTGTATGTGCCCAGTGCCCGAAACTTTCCCCCCTTGACGGGCATGGGGAACCCCACCGCATCCCTAATATAGGAGAAAGCGGAAGATAATGAATGAATGAAAAAATTATTCATTTTGAAGTCCAATTATTTAATAGGGACAAAATGATTCTTGACTGATGCGGACCTGTTTCTAGGTGCTCCGATAAGTATGTGAACATTTTGCCATGTTGTCAGGGGCTTTGCTTAACATTATTGACATCAGTTAGTGACAAAATCATGAGTGATGGCTAAATATGATTAAATTTTATAGTTTGTAAAAATAGAGCAGAGATAAATACATATGTACACACACGAAATTTACACTTAACATGGAACGATGAATCTTGTTTTTTTTGCTGTTGCAGTCTGTTGCTCAGTACATCAGTATTTTTTTTTTCATTGTCGTGACATTATTAATTTTTCTTTAGCTATACTCAATGTTTGTAAAATGCCTTTGGTTAATTTTTCCCTCTATTTATTATTTTTTTAAATGACTTGATTTTCTCCCATAGACAGCTTTCTTATATTCATGTTGGCTTTTCCTTCATTTGACAAATGTTGTCCCTACCTAAATTAAAACTTAAGACTAAATAAAGCTGTATATGGTTTGAACATTTATTGTAACAGAACACATGGGTTATCAAAAATACCTGTCAGTCACATATTCCAACATTTGTGTTCGGCCAATATTGGAATATTGGAATGTTTTTAATTTTTTTCAATATAACTACTAATAAATTTAATCATGAGTTTTATTATTTGGAAATAAGAACAATAATTTATTGTTTTATTAGTGTAATATAACAAAGCACTATTAAAAAAAATTGTGTATACTGTGTGTATATATATATATATATATATATATATATATATATATATATATATATATATATCTTAAAAAACATTGTACTTTATTCAGTTCTCGTTAGGAGTATTTTTGAACAATTATTGATGATGGTAATCAGAAAAACATCAAGAATTAGTTTTATATTCATATTAACAACTGAGATGCTCCATATTTACCCAGTTGCATAGCGGAGTCTCCTGTGCATTACATCTCTGTGGACATGTATGAACTCATAAGCCATGCTAAGCTACACACCTGTATCCTGGATACACCAGCACCTTGTACAGTGTGTAATAGCTGTTTGAATACCAATTAAATATCACTCCGTCTGGTTGCCATATTTAAACATACTCAAATTGGATGTTTGCTAAATAGCTATTTTCGTTTCTGAACTAGGGTTGGTTGCAAATGTATGCAATGAAAATGATGCCTTCATTTTTATTGCATAGCCAAAAACAAATAAAATATGCAAATACCTTGGAACATTTGATTGTATAGTTACTGTAGTGTTTAACATGGCTTATCTTGCCACATTGATTTTGAAATGTTTCTTTAACAGCCATGTCACTGTGTTTCAAAAGGGTTTATTTATTGGCCTGTCTGGCAAAAATCAGTGGTTGGTCTTTTATTTGAAGAATTTGAGATTCACAGCAAGCAGAGTGCATGTTGGTGTTCATCCAGTGCACCTTTGTTCCTCTTGCGGGACAAGGTGGATGTAAAAGCATAAAACATGACCTTTTCACACATTGAAGTGCTAATCTTGTGAATATATGTGAGTAAAGGTGAGGAAGGTGCGAAGGCCTCTCATGGGTACTGCACAAAGAAGGTTCAGCTGTGTGTGCTTTCTTTTTTTTTTTTTTTTTTTTTTTGATATTTTTTCCCCCTCCTGACCTCCTTTTATGATCTACATCTCTAATGTTCTGAATTCAACACATTTGGCTGGATTTTTCTTGACTGCATCATCTGACTCGAACCCACTTGGCCCATTCTGAACTTTTCTTTTAGCATTAACACATTCCGCAGTCTAGATCAATGGTTCCCAACTGCATATTTTAGCCTTCAACACACTGATTCATCTAATGAACTAATTAGCAAACTATCCACAAGGGCAATATAAACACTCTGCAATCCAGAGTAAACCTTCAAAACCAGGCTGGAAACCAACGCCACAAGCCACTGTGTTTACAGCCAAGCAATGAATTGCAATCCACCACATGCTGCTTTTTTGTGTACATGTCTTTTTAGCCAGCATGTGCATTAAATAGTTGTTCAATTGTATCCGACCCAAGAGTGTTTACTGGTAGGTCCAATCAACAGGCTGCGCCTTTATAAATCGGCAAAGGTTGCAAGCAAATAAATGAATTTGTATTGTTTATCTTAGCAGGTCCTATTACAAAATTGGATTAATTTATTTACACTTTACACTACATTTATTTGGCTTTTATTACCAACACAAAGGGCAACAGATTTGTCATCTGTGACCATGTAGAATTGGTGCATTGTTTTCTTTGTCTACCTGGATCCACCAATGGATCCACCAGTGACAAAATCTGACACTTGATGATAAAGCAAAATTGGTGGCATTTGGGGGAAAATGCTGTATTTAAATGCTGTGAGTTGTAAAATTAAATTTACAGTTGTTTTCTGTAGTTTAATGTAGTTCTTAAAACCTGTATTTGAGTGTATTTTTTTTTTATTCCAAAAATGAATGCACTACAGCATTGAGTTCATACAGTAGACTTGGCATAAGCATCCTATTATGATACTGTGTAGTAGCAACTGTTATGTAAACAGTACAGTTTACTATCTTAACCAAAATTTCAGATGATTTTGCTTTAGCAGGTAAAATATCAGTATTAATAATATTTAGCAGTATTAATAATAACCTCTTATGATGCTTCACTGCTGCATTTTCAAATACACTGTATATTTAAATCTGATGCAAGTGTGACTGACCTTCATATACTATGCAAATGTATTGTATTGGTGTCAGGTGGCTTGCAAAGCACTTGGGTTGAGGCTGGTATAATAGGCTACAGTAACCATGCACAGAGGTGTAGCAATGGTGATAAAATGCCTCAAGACCATGGACAGTTGTTAAACTGAATACACATTACTTCATTCATTCATTCATTCATTCATTCATTCATTATCTCCCGCTTATCCTCTATTAGGGTCCAGGGGAGAACGTCTCTGGCGCTGGGCAGATAGACCCAGGATAAGGCGCCAATCCATCGCTGGGCACACACTCACTCACGCAGACACACTCTATATGGGGCAATTTTGAGAATTCAATTAACTTGATCCATGTTTTTGGACTGTGGGAGGAAACCGGAGAACCTGGAGGAAACCCACGCAGACACGGGGAGAACATGGAAACTCCACACAGATGGGGATTCAAACCGGGAATCCCTAGCGCTGAGAGGCCAACGTGCTAACCACTAAGCCACCGTGCCGCCCATTACTAAATTAACAAGAATAAATTTAAGAAAACTTAGAGCCATTTACAGACTTGTAACACTATCAAACGGAATAACCTTTAATTATAAGTTTATACTAACACCTAGTATATAACTAGCGTCAGCCAAAGGACTAGGCTTTGCAAAAAAGGATGGGTGGTTGGAATATTTTCCTGCCATCGGGGAGGAACAAATCCATTGATGGAATAACCTTGTGGGTCAGTATATTCAGGTCACCTGATCTTATTAATCAGACACAACGCTGCTGAACCCAGACCTGACCAACTGCAGCAATCCCACATCAGAGTTTTATCCGAGTGGTGACGTTTTTGATGTCCAGCAGGGTGTTTACTTTTGCTTTTTTTAGCCTCCGTCTAAGCTAGATTAGATTTCCTTTCTTTATTCTTTGTGAAACATGTCAAACTGCCTAACGTGAATACAAAAGTGCAGATGCAGTTTTAAATAAAGCTACAATACATGTATTCTTTCATGGTAGGCAAATGAATGATGAACCTCCTGCTTTAAAAAAAAAAAACTCTGTCTAATATGTATGTAAAGGCCCAAAATGCATGGAACAAGTTTTTATCAAGGAAGCAGAGTTTATGCAAACTGCTAGTCCTAGCCCGATGCCAGTGCACTTTGCATGTAAACAAACTGCAAAGCCACTTGAACCCCTTCAACAAAATCTGTTTTTAGTTTGAGCAGCTTTCTTTTTCTGCGTATTTACATACCTGCTGTTCTTCAGAGCCCGGATGGTGTGTGCATGTGTGTGTGTGTGTGTGTGCATGCTTGTGTGTGATGGAGAGAGAGAAGTTGGCATGGCAACTGCTCTTGCTCTTGGCAGTTCACCTGTACCATATTTGAGAATGAAACATTTGTTGAGTACTGTCATATACTGAGCTGTTGTCTGTGCCAGTGCCAGGCTGTGCGCTACCTTCTTGTGCACTACTTCCTTCCATTCAGCTGTGAGAACAAAGCCTGTTGCCATAGCAAATCTCTGCCCTCACAAAAAGACAGCAGAGCTTATCAGCCATTAACTGGCAAATGTATCTGAAACAAGCATTCACCCCAAGTGCTGAGGAAGTGCATATGATTGGTCCTGCTTTGGCGGCAATAAGTCGCATTGATTTCAATGAATGAACTATGTAAGGGGGCATCTAGTACTCCCTACTTAAAAAGCAGGCATGTACAGAAAATAAATCTAGATTAATGTGATTTTTAGAACTTAGACACCATGTTTGTTTGTTTGTAGTTTTGTCTTGCTTTTGGTGCCATCATACATCCTGACGCATCATTCATTGGTCAAGCCTTTCTTAAAAATGCTACTTGTTTAAAAAAGACATGCACGCTTTGTATACTTTATGGAAACTCTGTAGGTTTAATCAAACATTTTACCAAGTTTTTCACTAGTGGCATTTCCAAAGTTGGGTGGTGTTTTTGTTTTTTAAAAGCAAAATAAATGCAAATTGGGGAAATTTGCACTTTTGAGCATTTTGTACCCCCCTCCCATCTTGCTCTTCCATTTAAATGTGTACAGCATTAAATGCTGCAGAGTTACACCAGTCTGTCCCTAAATTTATAGTTTCTGTTTATCGTCATACACTTAAAACATAGGGCACAGGGTCAGCCATGATAGTGCTTCAATAAGATTTAAGGGCCTTGCACAAGGGCTCACAACTGTGGACCTAACCACTACTATATCCTATTACTGTTTAAATTTTTATATGTATACCAGTTTTATTGTACACACTTTGTGTGTGTGTGTGTGTGTGTGTGTGTATTTCAAAAAAAGTTTTTAAAGGGCAGCACATAACTTTATTTTGCCATAGGGTATTGAATTCAATCTCATACAAATCAGAACCTCACACATCTGGTATTCTAATTTTTATTTCTCTAATTTAAAACATTGCAGGTGAGGTGTTTGACTCTGTTTGTGACCCATTACCCTCCACTTTGTGAGCTTGAGATGCTGTACTCGCAGCTTGTAGGCAACTACCACATGGCGTTCTTGCTCAATGAACGGGAGATCTCAGCTGATGGTAGGTGAGAAGTAGTGTATAAATATTAAAGTAAAACATTTTGTAAAACTGAAAAAGTCTTGTTTTTTATGTAACATGAATGTGCCTGTCCTGTTATGTTAAGAATTTGCAATAGAAGCTCTATAGAATGAACACCTGGTCTGTGAGGCCTATACAGCAAAAAAAAAATGCTTTTGTGTTTTTGGAACCAAACTATGACTTCATAACACTTTGATATGCAACTTTTGTGGTATGACTGTCCTGTTAAAACCTGCATTAGAAAGAGATGAACTTTATCAGCTGCATTGCTTAGATAAGTTCAACCATCCGGCGGGTATCAGAAAACTTTGTGGATTTTCCATCCATCCATCCCTTATCTTGTGCTTTATCCTATATTAGGGTCGTGGTGGGGTTCCCCATGCCCATCCAGGGGCACTGGGCAGATAGACCCAGGACAGGGCGCCAATCTATCACTGGGCACTCACTCACACACTCTATATGGGGCAATTTGGAGAACTCAATTGACTTGATCCATGATTTTGGACTGTGGGAGGAAACCGGAGAACCCGGAGGAAATTTGTGGGTTTTTGAGAAAATATTTTAGACACCTTTATTTTATCTCCACCAGTCTGATTCATCCGTTGACACCTGACAAAGAGTTTATTGAACTATTCTGCTCGTGTTAAATTGTGTTAAATTCTGACCCTCCCATGACTATGGTTTAACAAAATTCCATATTTATCTGACCTGGCAATGTTTTTCCATCGCATGCTGATCCAATTGTTGAACTTTTTGCCCATCAGTCTCTCGCACTTTTGTTTCCATTAGACAGCAGTGGTTTCTTAAACTGATCATCTGCTGTTAGTCTATCCATGCTAAGTAACGGTAAGATGTGCATTTAGAGCCATTAGCTCATTTTGTGTTGCATTTGGCTGCAGTTTACTTTCATGTGCATCACTTATTTGTACGATTTTTGACCCCATTGCTTGTTTTAATTCACTGGATCCTATTTCATTACATGTTTCTTTCTCTCTCTCTCTTTTTCTCTTTCTCACGTATTCGATTTTTTAAATGTTGACGTGAAATGAACGAACTCCACAAGGTTTGCAGTCTACCTCCATTAAGCATCAATTTAAGTCACTCAAGATGAAAAAAAACATGCTCATATTCACTTCTGCTGTATTCTGTGGCATGAGAAAGCCTAGTCTGCGACAGACATTCCAATTCAAGGCTATTCGAGATGACGCCATCAGAGTTCCTCCACACAAGTTTTTTTTTAAGCATATCAGCAAGGAAAACGGTCGTGCTCAAACAGAACAGCGTCTTACCCAAACTGTTTCCTCAAAGCCAAAGGCCAATCATTTTCTATATATTGTTCTTATAAGCTGTGGAACAGCATATGAGACACATCTTTGCCCAGGGGTTACTGGCCATAGGTGCCTTGACATTACTTTATTTACACTGTGATTTATAACTTATTTTCTGCAGAGGAGGAGCTACAACCAGAGGTCATCATTTTTCTTTATAAGCTGACTGAGGGTGCTGCAGCTCGAAGTTATGGTTTAAACGTTGCACGGCTTGCTGGCATCCCCGACAGCATCCTCAGTACTGCTGCGCTAAAGTCCAGAGAGTTAGAGGCTATCATCAACCACCGCAGGTACAAAATTCTAACCCCTTTTTTAAATTGAAATATTATTAGATATAATGTAATAACTAGATACATTAGCTGCATTGACAAACTGTCATTTTAATCTGGTCTTTTACTAGAAATAATATAAAGCTGCTCTTTGAAGCTTGGAAGATTAATAACAAGGAATCATTGCTCGAGTGGAGGAAGTTCAACCCTTAATGGACTGTTGAGCTACTGCTGTTTGTGCTAATTTCAATAATTATGAGCTTTTGCAGGGACCGACTTTTAACTACCCCTTGATAAAGTGCATTAGGCTTTAAATATCGATGGAGCTTTACCATGTGAGTACTTTGTGGTTAATTATATATGTATAGAAAAGTGCTATATGTTGGAGAATACTGAAATTATAAATACTCATGTGAGCTAATTAATCGCTAATGTGTCATCATTAATTTATTTTGACAGAGATATTTATCCCATGACCTGAGAATTGCTTGTGTAAAGAACTTTTTACACTATCGTATACCTTTTGGGATTTGCTGGTTACCTTTACTCTAAATCAGTCGAAAGGGATTTACGTGTTGAAATGATATGTGAGGTCAGACACTGATGATCTACCTTCCAGTTCTTTCAAAAGATGTTTGATTGAGTTGATGTCAGTAATCTGTCTGGGCTTTTAAGTTTTTTCACACCAAACTTTGCCATCCAACTTGTTTTTTTTGCCTTTGGAATAATACTTCACAAACTAACAACGGAGTCACCCATTTACAAGTTCCATTCTTGAAACACATGAATGACTGAAAGGTGTTTTTCAATAATTTTGAAAGAAGAATATAAAAAGGCATTAATTGTTTTAAATTAAAGATGCATTCATTGTTTAGTTAGTTTGGCTCATGGTAAATTAAAAATCATAGCTATAGCAATAGTAAATAATGATCACATATTCTACATATTTGTTGCAAAAGTAATAATAAGATCCCAAACACCCAATCTTGAATGCTTTATTCAGTAAACCATGAACTGATAATACTTAAGCTGAAGGTTGATTTATATATGAACAATTGGACAGTGTTTGGGAAGGACAGTACCAGTTTTTCTAATAGCACAGCTGTTTGCTGCTATTCCCCTAACACTGTCTCTCAGGAAAAAGTTAAACTAGAACGCATGCCCTTGACAAATGACAAATGTGTGTATTAACAGAATCAGCTGATATTTTTGCCAGTTTTTCATTGGTGTTTGGTGCATCTGTTCTCTTTTGTGTTGCCAACTGAATGTGGTGACAGACTGACACATTTGAAAGTGTTGGAGAATGACGATTAACACAAGCAAAAGACTATAAATGTTGCACAGAATGGCACCTGTAACACGGAGTGTGTAAGCATGTTTAGTATTTTACTCACATTTGGAAACTTGGGCATCCTTAGATTTTTAGGAAAATATAGGACATTTATTTAAGACAGGTTATGTACTAAATTTAATGGAACAAATGACAATTAAAATGATTGCTATTCTTCATATATTTGGCCAAAAATGACAAATTGGTGCATGACGATAAGAGCGTATTTAAACCTGTCTTAATTAAACTTGAGGTATGTGCTTTGCTTTGTTTCATGTTATTAATATGTATATTGAATCTAATATCAGATTTAGTTTCCAGCAAAGTCTTTAAAATACCTACAATTTATTATGTAATCAGCAGGTTGATATTCACTCCAGAGGGATACATATAAGCCAGGACATCTGGATAAATGAACCAATGTTCCAACCCATACTTTACTTTTTTAAGGTGTAGTGTTAACAGGTCCGTGTTTTTGTTCAGCCTGCTGCACTTTCAGATGTAAGGGTTGATTTAAGAGCCCATTTGAGTCACCCAAAGTACAATCTGCAATATTGTACCACCTAAGGCTAATTATTGGACTTTAAGGAAATTGTTCTTCTGTAGGGGATATAATTGTACTTGTGATTTATTTTATTTTTTATTTATTTATTTATTTTAAACATTTTTTTTACTTTTTATTTTAAAAAGGTACCCCACACAACCCCATTGGCAGCCTTTGTACCCTTTTTTGTTGTTGGTGTAGCTATCACTATAGTGGCCATACACAGGGATGTAATACTACATACACTGAATAATTCCAGTAATTCTTTGCAGGTGTTTTAATATGTATTAATAGTTTAGAGCAAAACAGTACAGGAATAGTATAATCTCACAATAGATAATTAATAATTATTTAGTATTTAGGCATAATGGCACGGTGGCTTAGTAGTTAGCATGTTTTCCTCTCAGCACTAGGGATTCCCGGTTCGAATCCCAATCTGGGTGGATTTTCCATGTTCTCCCTGTGTCTGCGTGGGTTTCCTCCGGGTTCTCCGGTTTCCTCCCACAGTCCAAAAACATAGATCAAGTCAATTAAATTTTCCAAATTGCCCCATATAGAGTTTTTTTGTGGGAGTATGTATTCAGTGATAGATTGGCACCCTGTCCTGGGTGTATCTGCCCAGCGCCCGATACGTTCTCCCCTGGATGGGCATGGGGAATCCTCCCGCGACCCTAATAGAGGATAAAGCGGAAGATAATGGATGGATGGATTAGGCATAATGTTGGGGTATGCTTAGAATGTAGGATATTGTGGTGCAAAGTGATATTTTTATGTTACTCTTCTATTTTATGAATTAGCAAATAAGTCATAGTATAAAGTGCGCACACACGCACGCATAAAGTGCGTGCGTGTGTGCGTGCGTGTGTGTGTCTGTGTAGGAGGATGGCTAGTTTGTGTGTGTTTGTCACTTATTGTGCACTGTGAGCTATTGCAACCTAATTAAAAAAAATTCCTTGTATGTGTGAGCATACTTGGCCAGTAAAGTTTTATTCTGATTCTGATAAAAATATTCATTCATTCATTATCTTCCGCTTTATCCTATATTAGGGTCGCCGGGTGTTCCCCATGCCCATCCAGGGGAGAACGTTTCGGGCACTGGGCCGATACAACCAGGACAGTGCGCGAATCTATCGCTGGGCACACACTCACTCACACAGACACGCATGCATACACACTTTATATGGGGCAATTTGGAGAACTTAATTGACTTGATCCATGTTTTTGGACTGTGGGAGGAAACCCGAGAACCCATAGGAAACCCACGCGGACACAGGGAGAACATGGAAACTCCACCCAGATGGGGATTCGAACCGGGAATCCTAGTGCTGAGAGGCAAACGTGCTAATCATTAAGCCACTGTGCTGCCCTGATAAAAATATTCATTCATTTATTATCTTCCTCTTTATCCCCTATTAGGTTCGCGGGGGGTTTCCCATGCCCATCCAGGGGAGAACATTTTGGGCACTGGGCAGATATACCTAGGACAGGGTGCCAATCTATCGCTGGGCACACACACACACACAGACACGCACACAAACACACTCTATATGGGGCAATTTGGAGAACTCAATTGACTTGATCCATGTTTTTGGACTGTGGGAGGAAACCGGAGAACCCGGAGGAAACCCATGCGGACACGGGGAGAACATGGAAACTCCACCCAGATGGGGAATCGAACTGGGAATCCCTAGCGCTGAGAGGAGAACATGCTAACCACTAAGCCACCTGATAAAAATATATATTTTTATATTTTTCTCTATATATAGGCTGTAAAATAAGCTACTTCATACTTTATAGCTCCTTTATAGCAGTGGCACTATAACACCACGGTTGCTTGCAGGGTTGCAGTGTAGGATGCTGCTGTTTGACCAGATTTGGTCTAATGACGTTATGAAAATCTTAACCCCGCCTTCAGCTTCCCACAGCCAATGAGATTCGCTCGCTCAGCCGTGGAAGGAGCGCGTTCCCTGCCGCAAAACGGAGACTGTCTCTTTAACGAGCTGTCAAAGCGGATTAAAGCCGAAGCCGTTCCTCTCGGTTTCTTCGCATCGTGATAACGCACTGCTTATAACGTTTTTATAACGTTTTCTGGTGTTTCCTCTCTGAACTTCTGAAATGGATCGGCCTTCGAACTCTTCTGGAAAAAGTCGCTGAGGAACTTGCGCGGAGCGCCGCGCTGGAGCTTCGGCAAACTTGGGCGCTCCTCTGTGCGCTTCTCCCAGACGCGCCGATCCCTAGCGTTAAAGCAAAGTCTTTGAAAGTCGACGTTCCGAGCGGCATGGTGCTGCAGAGCAGGTGAGGTTAGTGCGAAACCGAGACGGAAAATGCAGAAGAGCGTTCGTTATAATGAAGGACACGCTCTGTATCTGTCCGTGGTGGCGCGCAAAGAGGGCACCAAGCGCGGCTACCTCAGCAAGAAGACGACGGAAAACAGCAAGTGGCATGAGAAGTTTTTCGCCCTGTATCAAAATGTGCTTTTCTATTTCGACTCGGAACAAAGTGCCCGACCCTCGGGTATTTATCTACTGGAGGGCTGCACCTGTGAGCGCATCCCAGCGCCCAAAGTATCCGCCGTGGGCAAAGAGACGCTGGACAAACAGGTGAGTTTCAGCGATGCGCAGGCATTCGGGATCTCATTTTCTTTTCTTTTTCACCAATTTTAACCACTAAAACTGCCAAGAATCAAAACGATTCCCTTAATATAGACTGCTGAAATGGGCAAAGCACATTTGGTGGAATATTTCCTTAAAACATTAACACAACTATTGTTTTTGGTGTACACCGATTTTATTGTTTTGTTAAATAGGCTACATGATTGACTTCCTATGCGAACTGAAAATGCTTTGTTTAGATTATGCCGATTTTTAAAACTTCCACTTGTTTAAAATCGAGAAGAAGGAGGGCTTTGGATATTTGGGGGTAGAGGGGGGGGGTTGCTGGAGAACTGCTTCGGTTGCTGCTGATGTCATACCTGTCTTTGTTTACATACATTATATGGACTAAAGGTTTGCAACACACATGTTAATCCCTGAATGCATGTTTTTTTAGTCCAAAGCTACAGGTGTATAGAAACAAGCACATAGCCATGCTTTTTGGACACTTTTATACTTCCAAGCAGGTTTTTGGAAGTTTTTTTCCTTCTTTTCCAGCTTGACTGTGCTCTAGTGCACCGTGCAAAGGATTTGGGAGAGTTTTGTTTGGAACATCTTCTCTGGCCCACACAGAGCTTTTACTTTAATATTATTGAACATCTCTGGGTTGAGCTTCAATTGGAATCTTGAGCCTGGTTTTCTCATTCAACCTCAGAGACTTACCTCACAGATGCTCTTCTGGACGAATCTGCAAAAAATTCCCATAGACGATTTAAATTCTTGCAGAAGAGGAAAAGCTGTTGGAGGGGGAATAAATTTACATGTGATGTCATTAAAGCTGCTTCACATCTGTAATATAATTGGATTCCCATATGATTTGTCCATATAGTGTAACTATAATAAAACTATTACAACAAGTTCATGAAACATTAATCAATTTGAAGACCTCACATTGGCAGCTTTGGTGGATTTTGGGTTATAACCCACAATCTTCAAATTGATAGCCCAAAACATTAACTCTCAAGCCACCACCATTCACACCTTTTAAAGACACTGGTTGTCTTGCACTAAACTGATCTAGAAGTTACAACTGAGCATTGTAACTTGTCTGTAGCTTTAAATCTTGTTACAAATGCAGCTTTTGGGCCTTCATTATTTGTGCCTGTCTTAATTCAGATTGAGATGTCTAATGTTTTTAGGATTATAATAATTATAATATAATGTTATTAGTAATGATGATAAAACTATAGTTATAAGATATAACCATTAGCAGCCTGAATGTAGATGTCTCAGTGTCCACAAATTTTTTAACGCTAATTTGATCAAATGGACATTGACAGGCCTTAGAAACGAGGCTGCTTAGTGAATAAGACCCTCCCTGATTTTCATCATCAAATGGGCTGCAAGTTTCTTTTGCTTCTGTGAGTCTTTGCATACAGAGTCACTAGGAAAAAAAAATTTCCCCAATAGCCCAGTTTTTCATGACTGGCCAGTTTAGGTGCTTTTAGAGGTACATGTAACCTATATCTAATTATACAGTAAATGGTTCCAATTTCAAAACTGGCATATGTATTTTCATTACAGGCAATTAAAATGTTCTGCTTAGATTAGGTTTACCTTCCTAGACATTCATTTAAACAGGTTACCTGTATGTGTCATGCTTAGAAACTGCATGCATGCTCACATTGATCTGTTTCAGCATGAGGCATCACTCTAAAACAAAATACATCTTGATAGTGTCCAACCCAGTCAAATATATAAGCTAACAGCTCTAGTAAGACTAGCCACAATTCATCAGATGTACATGAGCAGGGTGTTCTGTTGATTTTTGCAACAAAAAAAAATCACTTACACAAAGAATGAATACATGAATTCCAATTTGACTGTTATTTTTTGAACAGGGCGGCACTGTGACTTAGTGGTTGGCATGTTCTCCTCTCAGCACTAGGGATTCCTGGTTCGAATCCCCATCTGGGTGGAGTTTCCATGTTCTCCCCGTGTCTGCGTGGATTTCCTCCGGGTTCTCCGGTTTCCTCCCACAGTCCAAAAACATAGGTAAAGTCAATTGAATTCTCAAAATTGCCCCATAATGCGACCCTAATAGAGGATAAAGCGGAAGATAATGAATGAATGATTTTTTGAACAATATGTTTTATTAAAAGATCAGATTAAAACATGTTCACACAAGTGCAGAAAAATCAAATTTTAATCACTTTAATTACATCAGTTTTCTGAGATGATTGAAGTTGGTTGTGGTGATTTATACATAATTTAGTACCAACTAAGTGTTTTACATAATTTTTAAAAAATTTGGTCATTATTTCATAGCCTTTTTTATCTTCAGTTTATCAGGAGGAATGTTGGGTTTTTGAGTTTCATGAATTTGAGTTAAATCCTCTCAAACATTCCAGTGGTTATTCTTTATATGACCTATAAAATCCCTCACCGATGATTTAAGCCATTATTGTGCATATAACACATTTGTCAAGTTCTAAGTTTTTGACGGTAGTCGCTCAGAGATGATTTTATGCCATAAATCATAATTTTTAGAATAAAAACAAACACTTGGTGTAGCTGTGCCTTTCTGGTTACTGAGCATTATAATGATATTAGTTAATCACAGTGTCTCTACACTCCTCTGCTAAGTCTGCATCAAGTCTTGATCAATAGACTAAATCAGTGATGTATAAGATGCAGTAAACACATATGTTCTGCTGTCTGAAAAGGATGACATCAATAATTTTGAGCAGAAATCAATGTTCAGTTATACAACACACTTTTTATAACCAGGTCTGACTTCTCTTCTGTGCTGCTCTTCGAATAGAGGCCTCAGCTTAATCGCACACCCACGGACACCCACGCTGCACTGACACACACACACACACACACACTGAAATAAATCTAGACTAGCCCACTAAGGACGCAGGCTGTTATTCTAAGGTACTGCAGCTCCTGAAGAGATTACACAAGGCAACTAGGGTTAAAAAAAAATAAAAAAAGAAAGCATTTGGTTTCCTACAAACATGTTGCAGAACATAAGTGCTCTCAACAGGTGCATTTCCAGCCTAGCAGCAAATGCAAAATCAAAGATTCCATTTCAGCTGTAAATCTTTTTATGAGGGTTTTGTAAAAAAAAAGAAAAAAAGAAAAGGGAAAACACAGTCTGTGTCCTGATATTACAGTTAACAGCAAAGCAATTAAACTTGTGAAAGCAGAACAATCAGATCCATCCAAATTCCACTGGGGTCTTTGCGATTACCTTTCATATTATTCAGCATTATAAAAGATTGATGATCTCTAAATAGATATTGTATGATGAAATAAAGCCATCCTGGCTCTTATGAAACTGCAGGAGTTGGAGCAGGGGGAAATTACAGCACCGATGCTCATTGATCAGTCGTAATTCTAAACTTCTCGGTTAAGGCTTGGAATGATTTAAATTAAATGAAGACTGGTAGCGGGACATTATGGGGTTTATGTTTTTGATTTTTTTAAATTAATAAATTTTTTTATAAACCCAAAGAAAGTATAATTTTTTTTTTTAGGAATGTAAAAGTTTATTATGGTAAAGTAATAAGAGAGTCGAAATACAATTGTAGAAATACAATTCTATCCATAAGACCTAAAGCAGCAGGATAGGCAAAAATCCCACTATTATAAGTGATCTATTTTGCCAACTGCCACTTCAGCCATAGTACTTTGTCGGACTGAGGACCTTTTACTGAATAGTTGCTGTGGGCTTTTCCAGACTTTCTCAGAAAATTGAAAACTGTTGTAAATATAGCTGCGTAGTGGGGATTTATTTTGATGGGACGTCCTAAACATTCCTGTAATACGGGCATCATAAAATGTTTGCACACATAATATTGTGTGTTTCTTAAAACATTAAGATCAACTAATCAGTTTAATTTCATGTACTTTTCTCCATTATGCCACTTATGTTGCATCAACAAAACTCCTTAGACATCGGCATCACTTGTTTTTGAAATTAATCTGCTTGAGTGCCCATCATCAGTATTGTACAGAGTACAGAGCGTATGTTAAATTATTTCCCTCATTATTTTAGACCATTTTTTATTTGCTGTTTAATATGGATGAACTTTGTTTTAATTGATGTGCAAGTTTATTGATACGGATTTCATACCTTGTTAGTTTTTGTCTTCTATGCAACAATATTAATGATTTTGGACACTGGTTCCAGGTCTTTACACCTAATGAGCTACTTAAAAGAGCATGCATTTGAAACCACTGACTTGAAAGGGGGTGCTATAAAAGGGAAAGCACACCCAGGGTTTCCAGGACCCTGGATTAGAAGCAGTATTTCAGAATAACAATGCAAGTTTCGATTTTTTATGGCACCATCAGCTTCTGCATCGTCTTTGCAATGCAAATTGATTGTGTTGCTTCTGTAAAGCCCTAGATATGGCTTATGTATTTGGGATATTTAGTCTGTTCTGTAGTGAAATGGTAGAGCAAGAGCTGAACAATCTCATGTGGCTCTTGTATGTTTTTTTGTTTGCATGTTGACTATGGTTCTTATGTAATTTCAGATCAAAACTGCTTCGCCAAAGACCTTTCAAGAAATACAATAACAGACTACTTGGTCCATGAAAAATGTTATGCTTCGTGTAAAAGGCTGGTCTTGGGTTTTGATGTCTGCCCACATTTGTCTTTTTTAGACTGACAGAAATATTTGTGTTCAACCACATTAACTTTGATATTTGTGAGGACTGTTATTTTATGCTTTCATGTCTGGGCATACACCTCTTACAATCTTGTTCATGACAAATTGACTGGCACAGTGTGATACATGCTTCTATTTATGTCACACTGGTATTGAACAAAAGCGAATTCTACCTTGTTCATGCAGTCAGAGCTTTTTGACCAAACTGTAACTGCCCAGCAAGTTATCAAAATCCCTCATCATTTGTGAAACATCAAAGGTTTGGTATGGCTTTCTTTAGAACAGCTTGGCAAAGAAAGCAATCAGTTGTAGCATAACAATAGAGACATTGTCTCTTGATTTACTGGTATATTGTCATAACATCGCTCAGTTTGTTTTGATAATGTACAGTGTACTGATAACTTTGTGCCATAGTAAACCATAGTAAGCCAGATGCACAGCAGCTACAAAATTAAGTAATCCTGGTAAGAAATTACTCTCTTCAGTGGCAATCCTAACAACAAAGTATTAGTGCATAATCCACAGTGGCATTGCAGAGAGTTTGTGAACTGCACCAGGACTTTGGAAAAGATTTTTTGCCAGACTGCTCGCATTCACTTTTGAATTGAAGTTCGAGGTTATTAACGTATATAATGTTGTGTGGTCTTTATTATTATAATTTTTTTACACTATTGTACATTTGTTTCAAAGCAGCTTTAGCTTGTTTGAACCCATATAGAGTAAGCCAAAGCAACAGTGGCAATATAAAACTCTTTGGGGTTTGTTTTATATAATCTTTCCTGAAAAGCCAGACAGTAACAATTGTTTTAAACCCTAATGCAACGACACATTTACTGCTGTCTAGAAACACAGAACCACTACAAAACAGGAGTAATTTAGGTGTTTGGGTGGTGGATGATTCTAAGCACTGCAATGGCACTTGAGTGGTGTTGGTGTGTAAGCATTTAGAGTACCTGTTATGAGTAAACACTGTGTCTACTCACTGTGCACTTTATTGAACAAACTCATCGTATTGTTCAACATTGTAAACTGAGTGAAAATTAGAAGCAGTAGCTCATCTCTTACAGCACAGTGTGTGTTAATCATCCTCTAATCAGTGCTTATAGGTCGATGCCTATAGAATTTTGGCTGGTGGATTATTCTCAGGTATATCTACAGGACACTTTCTTTCATGGTGACAAGTGAGTGTTTATCTGTAACTGTAACTGTTACTGACTACACTTCGGTATTAAACATACTGACATCATTAAGCCTTTTCCAGTCATATGGATGGTTTCGTTGGAGCAATTTATCTTCCGTTTAGGTCTTCAGCTTTCCTAATGCTGTGTTTGCGATTTCTGTAATTGGTGCTATTCATCATCTTGTTGTTGTTTTTTTTAAGTTTTACCTTTAACCTTCCTTAATGTTATCTGTCTTTTCCAGGAAAGTTGTCCTTTTAATAATGTGTCCATGATGGACAAGCTTTGGTTGTCAAACAGAAGAGATGAGTATCGATTTACTCAAGGATCCTTGCATTTCCCTCCTCAGCTGTCCATGACACTCTTAAAAATCTTTGGCGGCATCAACATTCTGTACTTACTTTGTGCTTTTTAGAGGCTGTGATCTTGGCAGTACAGCAGGACGAAGCACCACATCAGAGTAGCATTATATGATGGTTTATAATAATGATTTATTTCTCCATTTAAGAGTGTGAGTGAGTGTGTGACCAGCGATAAATTGGCGTCCTGTCCTGGGTGTATCTGCCCATGGGCATGGAGAACCCCCCCCCCCTCCCATTCCTAGTACAGGATAAAGCTGTAAATAATATATATATATATATATATATATATATATATATATATATGTATGTGTGTATTTACAATTACACATATTAGAACCGGAGTTTCCATGTTCTCCCCGTGTCTGCGTGGGTTTCCTCCGGGTTCTCCGGTTTCCTCCCACAGTCCAAAAACATGGATCAAGTTAATTGAATTCTCAAAATTGCCCAATTTAGAGTGTGTATGTGTGAGTGAGTGTGTGCCCAGCGATGGATTGGCGCCCTGTCCTGGGTCTATCTGCCCAGCGCCCGAGACGTTCTCCCCTGGATGGGCATGGGGAACCCCACCGCGACCCTAATA
>JAFMOD010000981.1:571862-622846 GCA_019802435.1 Corydoras maculifer
CGTGTCTGCGTGGGTTTCCTCCGGGTTCTCCGGTTTCCTCCCACAGTCCAAAAACATGGATCAAGTTAATTGAATTCTCAAAATTGCCCAATTTAGAGTGTGTATGTGTGAGTGAGTGTGTGCCCAGCGATGGATTGGCGCCCTGTCCTGGGTCTATCTGCCCAGCGCCCGAGACGTTCTCCCCTGGATGGGCATGGGGAACCCCACCGCGACCCTAATATAGGATAAAGCGGAAGATAATGAATGAACATATTAGAATACTGAAATATTGCCTTTACTAACTGTTTTAAAGAGGACATTTGTTATTTTATCCTTTGCCAAAGAGCTTCATTAATTATTAAACACAGTTAAATTTTACAAAGTGATGTTTGGTAATTGTGTTCTGTTATTGTTGTGGAAAAACATTGTCATGCTTCTTGGTAAATCATTTCAATATACCAGGTCAATACAAACAACTTGGTCTGCTGCAATTGCAATAAAGATGTCAGCCTACACAATTATGTTAGTCTGCTCTTTATCTAAAACGGTAATTAATAGTTAAGTAATCAATCTAATTTCAGGTATGAGATGTATGCTGAATATGTTCACGTGATTATCTAGCTCCGGACAAATTAATTAATCCATCTATAATCTTCCGCTTAATTCTATACTAGGGTTCCCTTATGTCCATTCAGAGGAGAACGGGCAGTGATGCACACTGAGAAACTCGCTCCTGACCCATGCTCTGTTTTGCTTTGGGTACAATCTGGATACACCAATACTTATACTTAATTATGTGTTTTGTTCCTCTTTTGCAGCGTAATGTACGCCACGATATTTAATCAGTAAAAAAAAACACCCTTTGCATAAAGTGAGGTTTAGAAAAGGGTAATTTGATAGCTTGATGGTAAAAACTCCTGGCCTGCAGAGAGCCAAAGTGGAATATTGACTGTGAACCTGGGCTTTTTACTTATTACCAGGATCTGACCCAGTAAATACTATTTTGTGTGTTTTTAAATCTAAGCAGTGATGTTTAGATGTCTAAATACTATACAGGCAGCATTTAGAATGTAGTTATGAAATTCAGTGCCATTAATACAAAAATAAAGCAGCTCTACGCATTTAAACTAAGCACAGATCCAGATTACATTGAATTAGAATCTCGCTGCTTGTTGGAAAATATATTCACAATTATCTAACCTTTTTACCAGTGGAATGTTCAGACCATGGTCTGTTTTACAACCATTTTAACAGCTCTGTTCTCAGCCAGAATGTGCCCAATATATCTTTGGCAGCATGAGCAGATATGGCGTTTAATAATTTTTAAGATAATAGGCAGGGTTCTGTAGTATTTTATAAAAAAGTATTAGTAGTGGGCAGTTATCCCAGTGATTGAGTGCGTGGAAGTGTTTTTGACTTTTTACTGCTTATGTTCCATTCAATACATTTTGAAATAAAAAGATTTAGAAAGAAAAAACATCTTAGCTCCAGGGATTCCCGGTTTGAATCCCAATCTGGGTGGTGTTTCCATGTTCTCCCTGTGTCTGTATGGGTTTCCTTCATTTTCTCCGGTTTCCTCCCACAGTCCAAAAACATGAATTAAGGTCAATTGAATTCTCCAAATTGCCCCATATAGAGTGTGTGTGTGTCTGTGTGCCCTAGGAGAGGATAAAGAGGAAGATAATAGATGGATGGACGGAAGCCTCTTTAATACCCATGTAGCAAAATTATGCCCTATTTGACTGCACTTGGGTAAACTGCTCCTGTTTACAAGATATGTATAAGAAGCGTAATACCATATGTTTTCTAAATGTAGACGTGATTTGTTTCTGCACATTCCTTATTATTATTATCATTTTTGCGTATGAGACCAGTTTATTCAATATGCCAGTGCTGACAGTGTGCCACTTTTGTGTGCTATCTAATATTCAATTTCTAACTTCCTTTAGTCAGTTAATTCTTGCTTACTGTGAGGAGATTTTGAAGTGACTACATTTATTCACACAGTTTGTAAAGAAAAAAAAAACTTCTATCATTATTTTTAGAACATGAATATTGAATTCTGTCTCCTATTGGCTCCAGGTAAAGATTTTTTTCAAGTGACTGCATGTATGTGCTGACTGGCATTTGTATTGGAGGACCAGGAAGCCATGAAGTACTTCTGACTCTAAACAACTGAATTATTCCCAATATGAAGAAATTCAATATGATTAAAAATGAAACACAAGGTATTTGTTTTAGAACCTATTCTTGAATTCTTAAGTTTGGGGGGGGGGGGGGAATGTCGTTTGGAGGCATCCATGTTTCAGTTCACTCATCGTTATCAAGAGCAATAGCTGATTTCTGGTTCAACAAAAGCTGCCTTTAGTAAAATTACTGATTATTTAGCAGTTTTGCTTTTCTATAGTGCTACAACTTTTTTCATTATTAACCAGAGCTTATTTTTAAGTTTCTTTAACATAATAACCCCACCTTCCCAATTTAAACTTTTTTATTTGATAACTTTTTTTGTTTTTTTTTTTCAGAAAAATACAAATTAATTACTAATAACCAAATTACTGTATTTTATATAGATTTACTTTTTTTGGTTACTAGTTAGGCGGCACGGTGGCTTAGTGGTTAGCACGTTCGCCTCTCAGCACTGGGGATTCCCAGTTCGAATCCCCATCTGGGTGGAGTTTCCATGTTCTCCCCGTGTCCGCGTGGGTTTCCTCAGGGTTCTCCGGTTTCCTCACACAGTCCAAAAACATGGATCAAGTCAATTGAATTCTCAAAAATTGCCCCATATAGTCAGTGTGTTTAAGTGAATGAGTGTGTGCCCAGCGATGGATTGGCGCCCTGTCCTGGGTGTATCTTCCCAGCGCCCAAGACGTTCTCCCCTGGATGGGCATTGGGAACCCCAACGTGACCCTAATAGAGGATAAAGCGGGAGATAATGAATGAATGAATAGTTACTAGTTTAATTTGGTCAAAAAAATAGCCTAGAACAGCAAAAAGCTCTTTGCCAACTTACACTTTACACTATTACTCTTTTGGGTTTTCTTTCCATGATCTGATCTACACATGCCTTTATACTAATCTGCTTCAGTGCCAGGTCATGACCTTGCAGCATTTATTCTCACATGCCACACTGCACTGGTACTGACCTCTTTATTACCTCCCTGGGCATGAATTATGTCATTTTGGGCCACAGCTGGTGCTCAGACTGCATGTCATTATTATTACTGCAGTGGCTGTTAAGAGAGTGATGCTAAATCATGATGATGCCAAAAAGATTAACAACAGTAGTGTATTGAACTTTAGACATCTAATGGTTGATAATAGCTGTTAGATCAGAAGAGATTGGTCTCAGTTTCTGCCTTGATGCCAATTTTTATGTCTTTGCTGAGGCAGCTGCTATAATTGCAGGTCTGATGCTTTTAATTATTGATTATATTCAGCTTTTTTGTTTTCTGAAGCCTGGTTTAAAAAATTGGGCCCTGCTGATAGATATAAATAATAAGATGTTTGTTCAGAGCAAATTAGATTACAAAATATGAATGAATGTTTAAATTGACAATTTTGTGACCTGGTGACTGGTTACTTTACTGTTGTGTGAGAAGTTAAGAATCTAGAGAAAACTGAATCATACTAATGCTTCTATGTCCATATGCTGCTAGATAAGATTTTTGTCTATTAACTGGTGACATGACTATATATAAAGAAAATACATTTTAAAGACAATAATATGTAAGTAAAAACTTTATATAATTAATACATGGACTTTATTAATTTCTAAATGAGTATTTCTAAATGACACCTCACATTAGTATTTATACATCAAGATAGATTACCTGAATCTATATAAAACAAATCTTCTTTTTTATTAAAAGTTATGGACTGGGAACCTATCCACTGTGTTTTTCAGCATTTTGCCCAATGAGCACTAGGATTGGCTTTAATCTGCATAAATTATGTTTTCATTGACATCTAATTGTTATAGCTGTAATATTAAATATTGTGTACTACGATACAGGATGAGTGGGGATAACATGATCCACCACTTATTGTTGAATTCAGAAACCTTTTAATTTATTTGCAGTCTAATAATTAAATGTCTTAAATATTAGACTATTATTTGTGTTATTCTTTATGCTTTTTTGCCTGTTTGTTGCAACACAATTGCCCTCAGTTTTCCTTACTCATGGTCTTGTTTTAAAAATTCATAGAGCACAGATGTACATTTTTATATAAAACATCTCATTCCTTGCACAGAAACCCACTGCTCTGGTTTGCAAACCTTTAAACTGGATTTCCTCAACTCCATAAAATACAAAGCTTAGTCATTTAATCCATGTAAGTACAGGCTTTCATTTGTACAAGAAACTAAATTGCTTTGACACTCAGTTTTGCAGTTTTGTGCGCTGCGAATGAGGTGTAAATAATATTATTGCAAATTCTTTGTACTGTGAAATTTAATTCCTGATATTTAGTCTTGTGCGAGAGCCCGTCTTTATCGGTGTGCACTCGGAGGAAAACACATAGGACAAGGCCTTAAACAAATAATGATGAGAAAGTAAATGGGTGATGAAGCACAGTAAAAGAGTGTTATTAAACACAGTTTGCACTCTCAAGACCATGTTACCATAGAAATGGAATTTTCTGGAGAAGTGACAGCATTTGAAAATACGTTTAACATTTGTTAAGAAATGTTACACAAGAGTTGCTATCTCTCTCACGATTTCTCCTCTTTCTGTGGACTTGGCAAATTTACAGCTCTGATTACTCGCCTGAATACACAGAAGTGTGAGTGGTAGAGAGGAGGAACGCAGTGCATGGCGATGGAAGACATTGTGGATAGGGAGGTGTTAAGGTCAGCATCAACCCATGCAGCCGGGAGCATTTGTCTGTCATTAAGCCATGGTTCAGTGCCCTCTTATTTAGATTGGGTCAGTGAAGGCGTACAAAGCAGCGGTGTATACATGTACGGCCTGTATATATACCATACGGTGCATGAGGCTTAGAACCAAAGAAATTTAGCTTGAAACAATTTGCTTGGGCAGTTAGTGTTTAAATATTGACTATTCAACTCATAAGATACTAGTTACACATATAGGAGTGGTGTTTCGTTTTTAAACATCCTTAATGGTAAGGAGCCATGAATAGTCTGCTTAAACGAGTGATGATAAACTTATTTTATAAGGAAAACTGGGTAATCTGAGGGCAGAATATACAGTAAAGTAGCCCAACACAATATGCTTTTGCATAGTTAGATAGCACAGAAAAATAAAGCTATTCAAATGTAGTCAAATACTGGCTCAAGGTCTGGCAGAATCATCTACTTGCTTTGACTAGAAAAAAGACCCACAGAAAATGGTATTTCATGGATTGGAAAACTGAGATATAAATTTTACAAATAGAGATATTGTTATTTTGGCGAAATATATGCTGTTGCAAAATCTGGAGACAGAAGGATAGAAATGGTTTGGTAAAAAATCTCTCATTCATAAACCGCAGCTGAAGTCAAGTGCACTAAGATTTTTTTTGCAAACACCTGACACTGTACAATTTAACCAGGTAATTAAGGGATCTGGTGAAAATCATGTTGACCATGAGGGTCATATACAGATTGTGTGGTTCAGTGAGTATGTGATGCTGTCTGTGAGGAGTTCATTATGTTGCAATGTGATTTTTCTCAAATAAATACTGTTTTCATATGTGAACAGATAATGACCAGAGAATTGAGTACTACATTTTTCAGAATTGCTCTTGTATACCGGTTCATACAAGATCTGTATCCAATTCTAAAGAGGTGGCATCAGTAGGGTGGAACATGTTGTACTTGTTGTAAAAATAAGAACATGGGTGAAAAACATTAGTCCATTACTGATTTTTATATATATATATATATATATATATATATATATATATATATATATATATTTTTTTTTTAAACTAAAAAAACCTGTGGTGGTGGTGGTGGTGTTAGGTCAAAGGTTTGAGAACACTCTTTATGCGAGTGCTCTGAGTGTATGTATGTACCATGTATATTATATTTGTGTAAACCAAAATTAATAACACTTACACTGTGGGCACCTCACTTAATTGTGGGGACTGCAGACTAGTCCCCACAATGTAACTCGCACAGTTTCAAAGTGAGATTATGGTTATGATTAATGCTAGATGGTGTTTTGCAAGATGTAAAACTGAGAACAGCATTTTATTGTTTTTTATTGTTTTTTTTTTTTTTTTTTTGTAGCAAACCATATCCATCTTTGTTTTTAGCCTGCAGCTTAGCACCTCTGCTCCTTAGACCCACTGTAAATAAGGTCCAAATCTAAAATTGCTGACAGAGAGCTGTCACATTGAGAACTTCTTCCCAGGTGATAGGAGTTAAAGGAGAAAGTAAACAAACACAACAGAACCAGATAAAGTAATAAAGACATTCGAAAATATGCTCTGGACAGGCAGCTGCAGTTGATTCTATTGAAACTTCAAATAGGAAATAGTTACAATATAATTGTTTTGCGATAAATGTGAAAACATGCGTGCATTCATCTGTCCATGCATCACAGTGGTGGTGCCACCTGATCGTTGGGTATTTGATTGATTGCTTCAATACAGAGCATTCTTTTCTTAAACCCTTGGTTACCTTCTTCCTAAAAACATGTACAGTAAGTTAATTTTTTAACTCGATATTAATCTATTAATATGTCTGAGAGTGTGATGCTCTTAGAACTTTAAAGGGAACCATTATTCAAATTGATATCTTCTTAACTGGAGTTTTGTAAAACATGGCACACGTTTTCACATTTTAGCATCTATTAAAATCTATAAACCTAGTTAATGCAATAATCCTTAACTGCTGAGCTAATATATTTAAGTTTACATTAATTCTGAATTAAGCTCATTAGACTTGATTTGAAATATTTCTCGCTACTTAGTCACGTTATGGCTTCCTCATACTGGAAACCACCAAGGCATGGCATAAATGAACACATTATGCTGCAAGACACTTTGATATCTAATATAAGCAAACTGCTGTGACAGTTATATTTGCTGCTGTGCTTAAACATGGTTAGCAAGTACTTTCAGTGCAGCTACTACATTCTTCTCTGGCCTTGAAAGCATCCTGTTGCTAAGCAAGCTTTCAGCAGTGAAAAAAGAATTATATTATTGTGGTGCATGGGGTTCTTAGACCTGACTCCTGATGTAGTAGTCCCAGCACACCTGATGTTGCTCATCTGCTAACTAGCAAATCCCACATGGGTTGAATTCTGAGCTGTCCCTTGGGAATGGTGTACATCTGGGAATACTTACCAGTCAGTTCCCAGAAAGTTGAAGTTAAATTGTAACTTTCAAGATTTCAAGTTTATTGTTGTGTTTACTCTCAAAAGACTTAAGTAAATAACATCATTAGAGGTTAATTGTGCGTCATGATGGTGCAGTGGTTAGCGCTTCTGCCACAAAATGACAAGATCTCGCTTTTGATTCCTGGGTGGTGTAAACAGCCAGGCCTTTTCTGTGTGGTTTCTACATGTGTGTGTCTCTTTGGTTCTCCAGTTTCCACATCTAAAGGCATGCTCATGGGTTTTTTTGAGATAATAATTTTACCTAGCCATTGACAGTTGCGCTTATGGCCCCAGTTCTAAACGGAAATAAACAAAAGGCTAACAGCAAGTATCCTGTACACCAAGTAGAATATGTGGCTCTTTTTCAATTGTGGTGACTCCCTAAAGGTAAGGCCACAAGCAAAAGCATATTAAAACCTTTTTTTTTACAGTTATAAATCTTAAAGCATAATGCATGTGATATAACATAAAGTTGAAAGGAAATGCACATAAAAAGAAATCCTTGACTATATGCAAATAGACAACCTTTGTGACACCTTGTCATTGTGCCATGTTGTGTGATTTTGACCTGACTGTACACAGGTCAAATGCTGAATCACTGCAGAAAATGCTGTGTTTCCATAGATACGCCATGCATGGTATCATCTTTGTCTGCAGTAACTTGTAATTGGTTTAACATTACTTTACCATTTTACCCAGGATCATTAAGATTTTGCTGTAGAGGATCTGTAGAGGATCTCACCGGCGGTGTTTTCTTAGCACAAGACTCTGTATCCTTGGTGTGACCCATCCCATAACCACATACCACACAACAATTACTGCAACTCGGAATTTCCGAAAACCATTGATCAGGTTACTGTATGTTGGTTCCGAGAAATTTCCGAAAATTTTAAACATTTATTAATTATCAGATATGGTTTTAATTCTCTAATTGCTTGCTTCAGTTTCATGTCAGATGCTCCATGAGTTCTTATGTTCCCCTTTAGAATCTGATTTCCCAATTGTTCTATCAGTTATTGCTTTATAAGTTATTACAGAGGGGGTACTTTTATTATGATTAAATACAGTGTTTTTTATGTCTTTGTCTTACTCTGGATTAGTAATTTCCTCATGATCATGTTATCTAATTAAATCTCAAAATAGACAGGTAATTGGAATTAAATATTCTTTTTGCTGGTGTGGTGAAACTAAGCCTGTTGTGTGTGTGTGTGTGTGTGTGTGTGTGTGTGCGTGTGTGTGTGAAACTACATGCTGTGTTCCACAGTGCTCCAGGTGAGAGAACTAGTGCTACCACTGTAAACAGCCAATTTCTGAGCCTCGTTGTCAAATCATTTTAGCTGTTTTTTAAATGTCTCAAATCTTACCTTAAATTGGTCAAAAAGCCATATCAGCCTAAAAAGTCCTAATTTTAGTTCATGTTTGGGCTGAAAAACAAAAAATCTGAAAATCCATCCATTCAAATCCAGCACCACTGTGTACTGATAACATAATAAAAACAGGCAAGTATATAAAATGGGCAAAGAAAGTGTTTTACTTTAGTTATTATAAAAGCATTATAACGACACATTATTCAGCCCTATTGTTGCCAAGCAGCTGACACAGTCAGGAGTAGAGAGTCCCAGAGGTATCCATCCTGAGAGATCCTAAATAGATCTGCTGACAGTTATGTAAGAACTCTTATGCAGGTCCACAGTACAGAAATGTATGCTGATAATCCACTGAACTGGTTGTCTCTTGTGGTTGCACATTCCCTCAAGAGCAAATTAAGAGTATGAAGTGTGCTTGCATGTAGTATTTTCTTTAAACTAGCTTATGAAAAAACAAGAACAGCTCCTGTTTATATACATTAAGAAAGCATTCAGAATCTAAACCACTCATTAGTATAAATGCCATGTTACCACTGAGTTTACATACTGTCAATAGACCGTGTTAAAGACAGAGATATGGCTGCAGGAAGTTGGAAGTGGATAAGATCAAGATTTCAGTGTTTAAAAAAAAAAAGACTTGATTTTAATGTTGCTTCAGATTCTTCTTCTTTTCATATCCTGCCTTTTCTATGTACAGTTAGATAACATGGATATGTAATCCCACACAAAGCATGTGTAATCTGGCAGGAGCTCTTGCCCTGACCTGTTTACTAGCGGCTGTGTGTATTTTAGTTCAGGAAACAAATACATGAAAGCAAATCCAGTTGCTTCGTTTCTAAAGATTTCTTAGGTGATTCCACTGATTTGTTGTTTAGATTTCTTACATTGTGAATAAAAGTTGCACTAGTTATTTCTTACTATTTACACCCTTTGGTCAATAGTAAATATACTTTTAAATAGATGTCATGTCTATAGAATCTAATTGGACAATAGAAAATGCAAATATTTGACATATTTTACATTGACCAAAGGAGATCACATATAGATTTTTGTAAGATGTAATTCGATTTGTGCAAGCAACACGTTACAGTAGAAAAAGGACACCATAAAGATCTCTCTAAAGAGGTTTTTTTTTTTTTTTCTTTTTTTTTTTTCCTTTTGCACTTACTGTTGGTAACAGACTGAATAGTATTTTCATAGTATTTAAAATTTTTGGCACAAAATAAATTTCCACTGTCTTTTGGTCCAACTTAAATGACTTTGAGCAACTACTGTAAAAATCACATGCAGTTTTGCAGAAAATTTGGATATGGCTCTTTATTTGCAGGTTGCGTTCATAGATGTGACATGAATGCTAAACATAAATGATCAACAGCTTAACATCAGTGTCTCATCAAACAGATGCTCCTCTGGTTTAAGGGCACAAATTGTTTTAAAGGGGGGTGGGGAGCTTTAAGAAAAAGGTCCACACTACTGACCATGGTTTTGTGTTCATGAGCTTATCTGAGCATATGTTTTTAACTGAGCTGCTTTGACTTTTTAGATCCTTTTATTAGAACCAGTTTCACAGACTAGAACATGCCAGATATTTCAGTAGCTACAATTTTGTTATGTAAGGATACTGTATTAAAAGTCACCCATTCGACTGCCAGTGGCTCAAAAAGATGCATATGATATGCATAGCTGATCAGAGTGAACATGCCCTTGGGCTATATTTCAGATCTCATGTTGAATATTAATATCCTACATTAATATAACATTTATAAGAGTAATACATTCACTTCACTGTGCTTAATCATTCATAGGATGTGTTGTTAACCATATACACTTCTGTTCTCTACTTTCAATATAGATGGACTTTGTAGTTTAACAATTAAAGATTGAAGTACATTAGTTTTCATTTTATGTTAGTCACCTGTTGGTTCTCTGTTCTCTGTTGGTCAGGAGCATCACAGAACAGGTATCATTTGGGTGGTGGATTGTTTAAGGTCAGTTCTGCAGTGACACTGATGTGGTAAGGGGTGTTTAGTGCAGCAGTGCTGCTGGAGTTTCATTTAAACACCTCAGTGACACTGCTGGGATAGGACGAATGCACCCACCAAATAAACCCTACTCTGTGGTGGTGTTGTTTGGGGTCCTGCCTAATAAACAGAGTAAAGGGGATGTACACAGTATGTACTGTAGAAGCCAAACAGATGGACTACAGCCTGGAATTGTAGATCTTTACAGTAAGTGGAACTAATACAATAGACAACAAGTGGAGCAAAAAAGAAGGTGTGTCCAAAATTTTGATTGGTACTGTAGTACAATAGGTCTTTGAGTTCTATACGTTTACTGTTTCCTGTAGATTTAGACTGGATTTTCTCCTTCAGGGTGGAATAATAATGGCTGATTCAACATTCTCTCTCACAGCTGCCATGAGGTGGCTGGGTATATTTATTTGCCTTGCAGATAGCCCCAGGCAGCACTCTTCATCTGCATCCTCATCTCATTTCCTTTTTTTTAAACACCCTCTTTTAAATCACCCATTTCGGTGTCAGTAAACTTATTTGGTACCAATCTGTATATACTAAAACTAAAAGCATTTCAAAGTATCAGATCTTTTAATATTAATTACATAATACACATGAACCATGTTGCTTGCAGATTTAAATACAGATTTAGGCATTGATTTTATTATTTTTCATTCATTCATTATCTTCCGCTTATCCTCTATTAGGGTCGCGGTGGGGTTCCCCATGCCCATCCAGGGGAGAACGTCTCGGGCGCTGGGCAGATAGACCCAGGACAGGGCGCCAATCCATCGCTGGGCAAACACTCACTCACACAGACACACTCTAAATGGGGCAATTTTGAGAATTCAATTAACTTGATCCATGTTTTTGGACTGTGGGAGGAAACCGGAGAACCCGGAGGAAACCCCCCCCCCCCCCCCCCCCCCCCCCCCCCCCCCCCCCCCCCCCCCCCCCCCCCCCCCCCCCCCCCCCCCCCCCCCCCCCCCCCCCCCCCCCCCCCCCCCCTATTATTTTTTTGATTTTTTATTTATTTATTTATTTATTTATATTTTATTTATTTATTTATTTTTATTATTTTTTTTTTAAAGCAATTTAATTTGCTTAAATTTTGTGTCTGTCTGCAGCACTACTTTCTTGTTGTGTTCGGTCACGATGGGCAGAAGCCTCTGGAGCTGCGAGCTGAAGAGGAAAACGAGTGTGATGAGTGGGTGGAGACCATCCAACAAGCCAGGTATGCCTTTTTTAGAACATGGGCACCATTTATAGGTATGGTTAAAAATGTATAGGTATGGGTAAAAATTTACACCCCTGCTTTTATTTTAGAAAATGCACCCAAAACATTTTGCAATTACAAATAATTTGGTATTTACATGTCTATTCCTTATATTTGCATTAAACCACACAAAATGCGGAATGAAAACAAATCATTCCATACTCTAGAATTGGACCAGACAAAATTATTTAAGAGTGAATAGAAATAATTGGATTTAAATCACATGAAAGCTCATTATTTTTTAATTTTAGCAAGTAATATGCTAACAATCTGGAAATAATATGTTCGAGAAGTTTTAATGAAAAAATATTCATTAAGTCTTTATCGTTGTATACCAACACACTGAGCATGGAGAGAAGAAATAAGAGCAAAGAATTGTCAGAAGATTTACAAAATTTTGTATGAACAGTCTTAAGGCTACGAGTCAGTCTCCAATGACCTTAATGTTCACTGTGCACTGTGTTAGGAAGTTTCATGCCCATGGCACTGTAGTTAACCTCTCTAGACATGAGTAACTGTACATGAATATGAACCAAAACAAAAGCACTAAGACCCTTAAGAAAAGCTGACCATGGTCCAGATCATATACCAAACTCTATTGCTGTTTATTAGTAGTGATTACATATTCTGACTTCGATCTGACCCAGGTATCAGGTAGAAGATCTGACAATATATGAGTAAGTGGACTGTACTAGAAGATCTGACCATATATGACTAAGTGGACTGTACTTACTAGTTAGTCCAAGCCCACATCATCTCCAAGTTTGAGTCTTAGTTTGACTACTGCAATGCATTACTTAATTAATCTTGCATTATCAAGCCTCTTCAGGTAATCCAGAGCTCTGCAGCTTGCCTGGTGTAATTCAATTAAGTCCCCAACACTGGTCATTGGGACAATCAGTGGATCTCTTCATCTTGCCAACACATTATTATAGGTATACCCCTGCTCGCCCGATAAGCTCTGGTGACAACTGCCACCTGGTGCTTCAATTCACCAGTCCCCATGGTGCCAATTCTCACCTCATATCTTTCATCACTGTGAAGTGATGGAAAGGTCTGTAAGAAATACCTGATGACACCAACAAGCATTTGCACTAATGTTTCAATATCCCCTAAAAATTTTTCATTATAAAATGGTTATTGTTGGCTTTTTAATTAACAAAATGAAACGCATGATAAATCATTTTGGTAGTATTCGCCAAAGAAAAATAGTATGTATGTGTAGTATTTATAATATTAATGACTAATTATAAAAACAACAAAATGATAAATATTACCAGCATGTATCTCTTGTAAATATAGGTTTTAAATAATGCAATGTGCAAAAATTCAATAAATTAGATTAGAATAATGGATTAATTCTGGATTAATAATGGAATAAAAATAGATTAGAGTAATGGAGGAGCTTGTATAAGGCTCTTCTGATGGATCAGCAGGCAGTTTTATGCTTGTGGTGTAGAATTGGACTTATGACAGCTGATCTCTAGAGCAAACTCTTGCACTTCATGCTTTAATATTTAATTTAGTTTTTTTTTCTAGTAAATACTAATTAAATCTTTTTGGGTTTAAAGCAGGTTAAATCCATTTAGATTTGAAGCTTACAGATTTGTTATAGTTCACGTTTGGTAATAAAATATAATTCGGTAAATAACATTTAATTCCTGAAACAGTTTTTACACACTGTGTAAATGTTAATTGTAATTTTTTTCTGCAGTTGTCTTCACTAAATCCTAAATGTGATCGAGTTAACAGAATAATATAAATAATAAACTTCATGGCCAAAATTACATCAGTTCAAGGTTCTGTTTGTCAGTTTTGATTAAGGTCTGTTGGACACACATATAATTAGATGCTCAGCACGACTTGGAGTTTGCTTCTGTAACATTATTATATCCAAGACTGACTCTGGGATTTCGAAATCATATTAAGACCATAGCATCTTTATTGACATTAGGTCAAACCAAATCTAAAAAATTCTGTAAACATATACATTTATACATGTATGTATTTATACATATACATGTACTTTACATTACATAAACTAAAGTTACATATGTGCACATTTTTAGATTTTGTGTTTTTAAACAAAAGGTTTCCATGTGTGTTTGTTTTTTCTTTTAATATAATGAAATATCCAATAATGTATTTTTACAAGCTGAAGAGCGGTCATGTCAGAATAGGGAATTCAATCACATTATATAACACTGTGCATTTACCACTGTTACTGTCACAGATCAGCATTTGATAAATGACACCGAACTTGACAGCACTTGTTTCTGTCTCTCTTGGGCTCCCAAGAAAGCATTATTGCAAAAGCAATTAACTAAGCAAAAGACCTTGTTATTGTATGCTCCCCCGTTGGGCTGCTGGTGCATCATAGGGGGATATTCTTGTCACACTGTTTTTATTTTGATTAGTCTCAAAGTGTAAGAAGCTTTACAGGAGATGTACAGTGCCAGTGTCCACAAAAGACAAATGCCAGCTGAGATCAGAGGCACTTACTGTTTATTTGTTGACTCACTGCAAGACAATTCATATATGTACAGCATTTAGTTAAGGTATTTAGATTTCCTGTGTGGAATGAGGGGGATTAGTGTGTTACTTGGGAGCAGATGTGCCCTTATGCAGTAAGTCTAAACCCTGTCTTCCAAGCTTCTAATTCTCTAATACAGGCTTGTGATGTAGAGCATAGAGAAAAATTAAAGACATTAATGTGTAATTGTGGTGTGTATGTGCTTGCCAGTGTTTTAACACTTATTGTGTTAAATCAAGCATGTATTTTACAAGTTACATAAAAAAAACATAAAAAGAAACATTAAAATAAAGATCATTGCATCTGTGTATTGTCTCTTTGTCCAGTTATTCGGACATCATCATCGAGCGTGAAGTTCTAATGCAGAAATACATCCACCTGATGCAAATTGTTGAGACAGAAAAGGTGGCGGCCAATCAGCTACGCACTCAGCTGGAGGACCAGGACACGGAGATTGAAAGACTTAAAACAGAGGTACATCCCTGTGATACACAATTAAACTAAGAACTAAAGTATTCCTGATACTTCATGCTTGATAAGTATACTCACTCACACAGACACACTCTATATGGGGCAATTTTGAGAATTCAATTGACTTGATCCATGTTTTTGGACTGTGGGAGGAAACCGGAGAACCCGGAGGAAACCCACGCGGACACGGGGAGAACATGGAAACTCCACCCAGATGGGGATTTGAACCGGAAATCCCTTGTGCTGAGAGGAGAACATGCTAACCACTAAGCTGCCTTACCATACCATAGAACAAATTTAAAGAAAACAAAGACTTAAAGAAAAATCTTAAAGACTGAATTATGAGGTGACTGAGAAGGTCATCAACACTTTTCTTAATTCTAAATAAAAACATGTCTTGGAAAACATCTAAACGCATCTAAAAACATGTTTACGCCATTTGTTTGGCAAATTGAATACTTGAATGTGCTTGAGTGCCATGAATGTGTTGTTTACTTCCCTAGTTTAATTAGAAACCTATCACTTTGTCAAATTAATTATGAACAGATTATGAAGTTATTTCATCCTATGTACACAAATTAAGCTTATTTAAACACTGAGCAGTTGGATTTACTTCAAATGGGTTATCATCATGTAAATGTGAAAAACAGTCATTAATCCAAACTATGACTTCATGCATGTTTTTAGTCTGTTTTTTTTAATCTCAGCCAATAAAAGCATTCTTACACTAATATAACCTGTAATTTCTATTTTTTACAGATAGCCCCAAGGTCTTTGGTTTGCTTTGTATTTGTACAATTACAAAGACAATTATGCACAATCTAATAAAATGAATGATTCAGCACACAACAATTCATGATAGAGATCTAGTTGACAGGCTGTTATTAATTATTATTGTAAATGTAAGAAAACTAAACACATAATGTTATGATAATTAAAAAGCATTGACTCATATTGACACCAAGATATAATGTATAATCAAGCAGCATGTGGCAATACAAATACATTGCTCAGTCTTTATTTATACCCACTGTAATTTGTGATATTTTTCATGAGAGTGGACTTTGCATTAATAAGGCTGTTATTTTACAGTGTAGTTCATCATATTAAAAAAATCCCCTTTGCAAACATTTAGAAAGGTCTCAAATTACACATGTAAAAACAGTGCTGTTACCAGTGCTAATTTATTTATTAGTATATAGCACAACAAGTTCACTACAACTGCTTTTTCCCCACTTCTTTACAATTTTTGCAGTTCAAAAGTGTCTTCTCCAATAATGTGCTTTAAATATTTTATTACATGTATTCTTTTTTTTAACATATTATCTCTACAGCAGCTAAGTGTAAACACTTAGTAGTTACAATTAAGCTATATTTAAACCAAATGCAAAAGCACAGTGCGAATATGTGTTAAGTACAACCTGAGGCGAAACTGCAAACAGAACCTGATTTTGCTGACAGAATACTGGTCAGGTCCAGTGGGACATTTAATTAAGGTGTGAAGCCATATTAAAGCTTCTCTGAGACTCCGAGATTACTAACTGCTTATGTGTGGTCATTTTTTATGGTATATACCTATTAACATGCTCACCAACAGCTAAGCTGTCTTTCAGACAACAAGGCATTTGAACACAGTTTTCGAAAGCATTCAGAGTGTAATCGAGAGGGTGATTTTATTTTATCTCTTATTTTTATAGTTTTCTTTTTTCCTGCTTCACTCAATGATCTTTAAATATGCAGATGTATTCATTGTAAGCTGTGTAAATGTCTATCCCTGATTTCTGAATATTTTTATTTATTTTAGCAAATATAATTTAAAAAATTAATTTGGGCTTTATTTAACAACAGACCTTTAGTGAAATGCTGAACATAATGGCTCTACGTATCATTCAGTCAAATAATGTTTACTAGGAAATTAGCCTCCCCAGTAGATTGGTTTAGTCGCCATGGGGACAGAAATCATGTCTCATTATTTGAATAAGCCCAGAAACATATTACTGTTCAGCGCTGGACAAATGTCAATGCATAACTCATGAAGATATATGTAACAGTGACAAGCCAGGTCCCTTGTTTGCTTGTTATTGTAGGCATCAATAACACCTGTTTACTAAGTGGTTTTTATTTATTATTATTTTTTTTATTTTATTTTTTTTTTAATGTATCATAATTGAAAGTGAAGATAAGTGCAGTCCTTTCAGAAGCTGTTTTCTATGGTGTTCATAGGAAGGAATTTGGAATAAGCTCCAAGCTACACAAATGTTTGAAATAGAAAAAGATAGCAATATCTGATAATGAAATGCTTTTTAATTGTCATTAGTTATATTTGTTTTTATAAAGATATTACATTAAATAATTGTGATGGTGTTAGTGTGTTGGTGTAAGATGATCAGATCCAGCATTTATCCTGGAATTATTACCACCTCATTGTCACTGCTGGACTTAAAATGGTCCAAAAATCTAAATAAATCCTGTTATATACTATTAGAAGTAATATAAGTAGTAAAATAAGTAATATACTGTTACTTATATACTGTTAGAAGGTCTTCCACTTTAAATCATCTTCTTTCTTAAATGTTTAATTAGGGAAGGAACACATTTTTATTTTGTTCTTTCCATCAGTTCACGTTTTCACATTTCACAAATAACATTTTATTTGGCTTAAAGGCCATTAAAGCCTTTCTTTGTTTCCAGTGGTACAGCTATGCTAAGTGAGAGATTTATGGAAGTTGTTAACAGAAGAGTGGTGACTGAACATGAGGAAGAGATGGTTATCGGCCATAAGAGCACCCACACATCCTCTTTATGACGATGCAACATCCTAACAAACTGAATATTAATCATTTGGGCAATTAGAGCTTCATCACTACCAGCCATTCCAATTAAATCCTTTTTAGTAAAAATGTAGTTGCGTGCATGGCAGGGTGGCAAGGAAGATCCCACGGTTCTTTAAAAAAAAACTGCCCGTTTGTAGTTTGTTAAATACTACATGGGATCACAAGCAATTTGTGTTTTTTTTTGTAGAGACAGATAGATGGGGCATTTAGAGCAGCCAATTCACCTTGAATCCATGTTTTTGAACTGTGGGAGAAAACCCACATGGACCTATGTTCTGTATATATATATATATATATATATATATATATATATATATACACACACACACACACAACATTTTTTTGCTGTTGATCTTCTAATAATGTATTAAGTTTGAGTGTCTGTTTATAACATGCCTTAATATGTGCTGCTTAAAAAAGTTCTTTAAAAAGGTTCTATATAAATAGTATCTTATCGTACATAACATTTTAAAAGATTTTGACTGTAATTTATTGATTTGTGAAGTTGTATGGAGGTTTTCTATATTTGATCTAAATAATAGCAATAAAAACATGTTTTGTTTTGTTTAGTTTATTTTTTTTTACTGTTAATGTTGAATATTATTTACCATGATGCCATGATTTACCAGAAAACGCTGCTGCACTATACTTTGCTGTGGATTAGTACAACAGACCTTTGGTTCATGGTTGCCACTTCAGTAACTGATTACAAAAAAAACTTCTTATTAATAATAACCCAGCAGTATCTTGTATAGTCCTAAATGCTTTACATTTTGATTTATATATTTGCAGTAGTACATTTTTAAATAAATTGCCTCCAATTTTTTTTGTCTTTCTAGATTGTAGCCTTGAACAAAACCAAGGAAAGAATGCGTCCTTATCAGGTTTACCAAGAAGAGGAGGATCCGGATATCAAGAAAATTAAAAAGGTAGGATTGCTGTATGTTATAAACTGTTATTGTAATGTTAGTTCATTGTGTGTGTGTACATTCGTGTACATGCCACCCTCCTTTTTTACAGAACCAGAATCTGTTAATGTCTTTAGATTCACAAATTATGTTTAAAGAAAGCAATAAGGTTGTTATTTAATTCATAAATTTACTAAAAGCTTCACACAATGTTTGTTAAATAGCTTGGACACAGAAGTGCCAAAGCAAATAACAGAACATTTAAAATGGGGCCAAGTACGTCTCTGGCTTAAGTCATTTGAATTGCCTAATTATCCTATTCGCCCTTGTGTCCAACTAGCCAAAAAATACAGAGCTATATTAGATTAGACTTCCATCTTACAACATTTCATATTAAACAATAATAAGAGCAAGAGTCTGTTCTTACTCGCCAGAACAAATGATAATATTGGAAGTGATCTTAAACTGTGAATACCTTCTTAAGAAAGTAAAGTAAATTATAAAAATGCATATGATGCTTTTTTAAAAATGTATTTTATCATCTTCAATGTGCAATAAAATGTTAGAATTATTTCTACAATTGCAATAAAAACTAAAATAAAAACATATTTTAATTCATTATAACTTTTAACCAAAAGAAATTTTAAAAGATATTTTATAAACTAGTAATAATGACTAAGAAATAAGGTTCATGCTTTAGCTTATGTTTTATGAGCTGCTGCAATGATTCGATTCTTAGTTTTAAATATGTTAATACATTTTAAAATGATGCAAGCGTAAGTAGCATTAAATTTGTAGAGTATCATATTATGTAACCTTGGATCCCTTGTCTCTCTTTTTTTTGTCTTGCCCTTTTGCTGGTCATGGCTTGTAGAATGTAAATGTCAGGGTCATCAGTTTTCATGTATTTAGCATTTACCCTGTTTAACCTCCTCTCTAGGTTCAGAGTTTCATGCGAGGCTGGTTATGTCGGCGGAAGTGGAAGATAATAGTTCAGGATTACATCTGCTCGCCACACGCTGAGAGCATGAGGAAGAGGAACCAGATTGTCTTTAATATGGTGGAGGCCGAGACTGAGTATGTGCATCAGCTCTCCATCCTGGTAAATTGCTTCCTTAGGCCACTTCGCATGGCTGCCAGCTCAAAGAAACCTCCTATTAGCCATGATGATGTCAGCAGCATTTTCCTCAACAGGTATGTGTGGTAAACGTAAAAACATCTTAAGCCACATACAAGTTTACAGAGTTTGTTTAAGTTTAAAAATGTCTGTAAAACTCTATAAATAATATGAAACAAACTCTCTGGCCTAAGCGTTTTTAATTATTTATATAAGCACCTTTACCCATTTTAAATATATGTAGACTAAACCCTTTTCAATAAGGTTATCATTATTTATTTTTTTAATTTGTACCTATTCAGTCAAGAGAATATTGCTATTAGTCATAAGTTGAGGCTGACTGATGATTTTATAATAATAATAATACATTTTATTTATATAGCGCTTTTATGGCCTCAAAGATGCTTTACAAAACGAATAGAGCAGTAAATCATTAAAACACACAAGACATATTAAACATTAAATATTAATTTTGGGCTTGTCTTGGCCATTTATTTAATGTATAATTCTATTTTGGGTAGAAAGTATTGCTTTGTATGCATTACTTCACTTGGCATAATATGTTATCATAGACCCTCTTTGCAGAGATTGGCATTCTGCAAAATGAAAGTGCTCTTCCTCCTTATTTCCAAACTGTCGCTACATAATCAAAAGCAGAGCTATTTAAAAGAAATTAAAATTGTGAAATTTAACTTTCATCTTTAATATAAATCAAATTCTAATATAAAATAGGTTGGTTATATGTACAAATACCGTATGTGTGTTTTTGACTCAGCAGTATATACAAAGCTGCATATTTCTGCTTGTATTTAGATATACTGGTAATACATAAGTATTACAAATCTCAAAACCAACTCTAAGAAACAGAAAAAGAGTGTAGGGGAAAATGTTAGTGTTTGACTGATCAGAATGATCAAGGGGAAATGAATTAGGATTAGGAATTAGGATTTTGCTTTTGTATGCCTCCCTTTGCTGACGTGTACCTTTTCTTTTCTTTTTTTATAGTGAAACAATAATGTTTTTACATGAGATATTCCACCAAGGTTTAAAGGCAAGGATAGCAAACTGGCCGACCCTGGTTTTAGGTAAGCATTTGCTTTTTAGTGTCTCTATTTAAAAGCCTAATTATTGTCTGCACAGTGACACAGCCACAAAAAACACACGGCAAGCTGTCAGGCAGCCATCAAGGACGAGCTGTCTTTGTTGACGTCCAGAGTCTTAGTCAAACAGTTGGTGACGTCTGCCTTCTTGCTATCTCGCCATGTGCAGACACACACTCATGCACAACAATGAACTACTCACAAAACAATGTCGCAGTGCTTCAGCTCAAAATAACCAGATAAGAAATCCTGCCAACCAGACTGATGTTGTACATGCCCCCCCCTCCACTCCCCTTTTAGTTTTCTTAAAACTCACACTGACAGTATTAAAATATAGAGGTAACAAATCAAATAACAAACAGTGTTACATGTTTTTCTTTGGTAACTTTATCACACAAAAATGTAGTAAGCATTCCTAGTAGTGCCAAATTTCCTGTGTCTAATATCATTTTTAAGTTGAGTTCAAATTCTGATTTAAAAAAAAATTATTTTAACTACTGTATTTTAGATAATCTGCTTAGGGCATTATATCCATGGCACTGTTTGCTATATTTGTTACCTGTGCATTAAAAGCTGAGAAATATGAAAAATTGTGCATTCCGATTCTCGTTGTACCCCGATTCCCTCCCTCTGAACACTCTAAAAGTAGAAAATCATATTCTGCAAAATTAAGATATGAGTAGTTCACATAGAACTTAATTATGGCATCATGCACTCGATCTTTTTTATGTCATTAAATGTTACTTTAAATAAGTAATTACTATTCTTGCAATTAAAATGCTTCCAATAATAATTTACTTATACTGCCGGCGGCACGGTGGCTTAGTGGTTAGCACGTTCGCCTCTCAGCGCTAGGGATTCCCGGTTCGAATCCCCATCTGGGTGGAGTTTCCATGTTTTCCCTGTGTCTGCCTGGGTTGCCTCCAGGTTCTCCGGTTTCCTCCCACAGTCCAAAAACATGAATCAAGTGAATTGAATTCTCAAAATTGCCACATATAGAGTGTGTATGTGTGAGTAAGTGTGTGCCCAGCGATGGATTGCCGCCCTGTCCTGGGTGTATCTGCCCAGCGCCCGAGACTTTCTTCTCTGGATGGGCATGGGGAACCCCACCACGACCCTAATAGAGGATAAAGCGGGAGATAATGAATGAATGAATAATTATACAGCCAGTAAATTGATTATACATGTTTATATTAAATATTTCATCGAATTCTAGGTGTCCTGTCTATCAGCGACCAAGTTTTTAAATTGGCTGTCAGTCATAGACATGAAATGGGGTTATAGCTTTCACTGCGAGCCTTCAATCAATGTGTGAGTTTTCACACAGATCCTTCAGGGTGATATGAATCTGAACTACACACTGACACACACATTTGATTTCGCACATTGTGGATACTTCTTAAACATAAAGTCTTAAACATAACTATAACTCTAAACCCTAAACATAATCCATAGCATAACAATACAACATGTCATTCTAAAATTTACTGATCTACGTTGTGGGAACTGCTTGTTGTGAAAACAGCAATAATGCCAATGTTTAAACATGTTTTGGTTGCAAATGTGTGTGTTGGTCTTTTACGCACACACACACACACACACACACACACACACACATGCATACACACTTAATCGACAGTGTGTGTCGCTTTTGTGTGGAAAGCTGTAGGCTCATCTTCAGAACCAGTAACCAGTAGGTCCTGTATTCAGTTGTAAGAACAGACAAAATGCCCCCGTTTTATTCTTATGCAAGAATCAATCTGGCTTTCAATTTACTACAATTCCCCTCTGGGGATTAATAAAGAATTCTGAATCTGGAGGCTAAGTATCTGGATCAGGGCATCTGCTGGATGCTGGGAGTGTAGATTACAATATATTGATGTGGTCATACCAAAATAAATGCAAAATCATATTATTAAAAAAGCTACAGATATGTAAAATCCTAAATACCGCAGTTGATTCACATTTCCTGTATATAGCACCCATCCTCTACCAAAATACTTTATTGAATTGACTGCTATATACATTACCATTTAAAATTTGTTCTTTAATTTCTGTATTAGATTGTTATTTATTAAACCCTTTAACTTTCATCATTTTCTCCCTTCAGCTGATCTGTTCGACATCTTGCTTCCCATGCTGAACATCTACCAGGAGTTTGTACGAAACCACCAGTACAGTCTGCAGGTTTTAGCCAACTGCAAGCAAAACAGAGACTTTGACAAGTTACTTAAACAATATGAGACCAATGCTGCTTGTGAGGGGAGGATGCTCGAAACTTTCCTTACATACCCAATGTTTCAGGTTGGACCAATTTTTTTTTCAAACTGCACTTTCCTCTGTTTATTTACAACAAATCATAGATAAGTACTTGTATGTCTGATACCCTTATTACAAACTCTTTATACACAAAAACATTTTACACACTTTATTGCTTACACACGCTTTATTACTGTTTTTTTGACAGATCCCACGCTATATTATAACTCTACATGAACTCCTGGCTCATACACCGCATGAGCATGTGGAGCGAAAGAGTCTGGAGTTTGCCAAATCCAAGCTGGAGGAGCTGTCCAGGTAATATTTCTCATGGCATATTTCCATCCATGCATTTTTTTTTTCCTGTGTGGAGGGTTTTTATATTTTCAATTGCTTACATTACAGATGATTTACTACATGTATTAGAAAAAATGAGTTCCTCTGACAAGCAGATTATCTGGCAGCTGGTGAACCCCATTAATAAAAGGGTAGAATAATATTTTTGTAGATGACAAATACAGACAGTGTTGATGCACGTAGTGCTGCGAGACAGAATGTCCATCTAGTGCTTCATTTAAAACAGATTGACAAAACAAAGTAGCAGAAATATAAATCTGGATTAAAATGGCCATGAGCGAAAATAGTTTATATTATTATAGTTTATTTTTTATATATAATACTATAGTTAATTCTATCAATTATTTTCATATAATATTTGAACAGTGCTGGTGTGAATAAATGTTTGCTAACAATGTCACAAAAATTACATTGCCAGTAAATCTAGAAATCCTGTCACAATGAAGGTTCTGTGTGTCTGTGTTAAGGGTGATGCATGATGAGGTGAGTGACACAGAGAACATCCGCAAGAACCTTGCTATAGAGCGCATGATTGTGGAAGGCTGTGATATCCTGCTTGACACCAGTCAGACATTTGTTAGGCAAGGTGAGCTCTATGCAGCAAATCCCTTTTCTTGTTTTTTTATAGATGAGCAAGAACAATATAAGTCCATATTTGATGAGTTTGTGTTTGCAAAAAAAGTTTGGAACTTTGTCTTGACAATACTGATGTGTTTACTTCTGTAAGAAATGAAAAAAGAATGTGTTTAGATCTATAGGTTTAATATGTATGTATATATAGTTTTGTGTGCGTGTAAAGAGATGTACAAAAAAATATATGCAGCGTGAGAACAAATGATACAATTAGTTTATTAACATATGTAAACCATAATTCAAATTTAAAATATGTAAACCATCAAACAATAATTATTATATGTATATACACATTCTTTATAGATCATACATATATGATATTTTGGGTGTAGGGGGAAATGCAGAACCCTTTCTAATTTCTTATTGCTTTGCCAGGCTCTCTGATTCAGCTTCCATCAGTAGAGAGAGGCAAACTCAGTAAAGTGAGACTGGGTTCCCTTTCCCTAAAGAAAGAAGGAGACAGGCAGTGCTTTCTGTTCACCAAGCATTTCCTTATCTGCACACGAAGCTCAGGAGGAAAGCTGCACCTCCTCAAAGTGAGTCTCAAAATATGCTAATATTTAACACAGCTGCAATGTAAAAAACGTATGCCTGGTGAATATTATACATCTGAAAAATGAGTAAACACATCATTCTTTCATTCATTCAATCATTTATTATCTCCCGCTTCATCCTATATTAGGGTCGCGGGGGGGTTCCCCATGCCCATCCAGGGGAGAACATTTCAGGCGCTGGACAGATATACCCAGGACAGGGCGCCAATTTATCGCTGGGCACACACTCATTCACACAGACACACACTATATGGGGCAATTTGAAGAATTCAATTGACTTGATCCATGTTTTTGGACTGTGGGAGGAACCCGGAGGAAACCCACGCGGACACTGGGAGAACATGGAAACTCCACCCAGATGGGGATTCGAACCGGGAATCCCTAGCGCTGAGAGGCGAACGTGCTAACCACTAAGCCACCGTGCTGCCAGTAAACACATCATTTTCAGGGAAAAAACTTTAAAGCTAAAAATAATGCACATTGTTTTGTTTGCCTCAGAGGTTTGGTACTAAGTTTGGATTTACCTTCTGTACATGACCATTTATCTGTACATTTGATCATGTGACCCCTTTGATATAAAGAAGGTAAAATATAAAATGGCATTGTTTTATTTTTTTAAATCCAATTTTTGTATGTCTCCTAATCATAATGATAAACTAACACTATGTACACAAATATCACACCATTGTAATAGTTCTATGTAATGTTGGGTAATCAATCAAAGTCCAAAAGAAATGCAAGAAAATACCAAAGTTGCAAAAAAAAGACAAATGGTACAAAAAAAGATATAGAAGGAAAAATAAAACTTGGTTATCTTCCTTTTTATAAGACAAATTGGAAGATTTCTGCCTTACCTTAGTTTCAAAATGCTACTTAATTTTAAAAAATGTAGCTTTTTTGTCTACAGCTTGAAATTAATCAGCAATTTTATTGATTTAAAAAAAAAAACTCATTATTGACACAACATATAGAAATATTATTTAAACATTTTTATATGGAAACCTTTTTATTTTGCACACTTTCCATTTTTTGGCATCAATGAGTCTGCTTCATGGTATTATATATTATATAATTATATAAGAACCCAATGATATCAGGATGACAGACAAAAATCTTTAGAAGCTTTGGAAAAAAAATCTTGAATGAAAATGCGAATTGAGTGACACCAGTGGGAAATTAAGTACCAAAATTAAGTTTCCAAAATATTGCTGCATATAAATTTGCTATTATAAAAATGTTGTGAAGTACTTCTTACACAGTAAGCTTTAAAAAAAATTCAGTGGTCCAGTTTAATCATTTTGCATTTAAATAGATGGTTTGGCTGCAATAAATCCCTAGATGTAAGGGAGTGTGTGCTGCCCTGTGATGGATTTGTCTGTCCTGGCTGTCTGTCTATTTTGGTTGGAGAACCACTGTGGTCTCCTTGAATTTAAAAATACAACTAGACTCATCAGCATACCGAATAAACATACCTAAATATCCTTGAAGTTGGTGAAAGGGTGATGGGGTTGTCGTTTTAAAACCTACCAGATGTGTAGGATAGCCCTGCCAACAAGAATTTGAATAGCACTGAACCAGCTGTGTATTCAAATGCATGTATATTTGTGCTAGTAATGTGTTTTCCCTTTTATACTTTAACCCTTGCAGCAAGGTGGGGTATTGTCCCTGATTGAGTGCACCCTCATCGAGGAACCTGACGTCACTGAAGAAGACTGTGAGTGCCCTTCCTCTCGGTTCATTAACTTGCCTTCTTATTCTCCCTCAATAGGATGACACAAATGTCCTAATACCCTCTTCATTTAGGCACAGGTTAATTAACTGTCAAATGACTGAGCCCAAACTCGCCTTTTAGGAAATGTCACATGGATCAATGCGGCCATTGTATGGATCTAATACTCCTCTGAAGGGCAGAGAATGCCCTTTGAACGCTTAATGATTATCTTATGATGTTACTGTCATAATAACTGAAACTGATCTTTTAGAGTTTATTGAGTAAACATCATTAGTTGTATTACGGACTGGCATTAATTCTCTAATATGTTTATTTGAAAGATTAATTTTTATTGCTTGTGCCAATTGGATATTATGAACATAATGCAAAATCTTGTGATAAACTTAAAATGACAGTGACCTGTTTTGGGTTACTAATAAAAATATCACGTGGTTGTCAGTATGAGCTAATTACTCAAATAAGCCACAAATAGGTTTACATGTAGTTTTAAAAATAAATGTTTTATGAATGTTCTGGAAGTTTATTTAGGATTTGCTTCTGAAAACATTAGTGCTGTTATTTTATTATGACAATAATATGTGACATAAAAAGTAAGTTATTACAATTTTATTTAAAAAATTAATAAAAAAACCTAGGGGATTAAAAAAAATAAATAAATAAAAAAGAAAGTACAATGGCTTTTATGATAATTATATTACAGTAAAGTTATAATCACTGCTTTATTGAGATGAAACCAGAAAAACATTCTGCTTAATAAGTTTAATACATATAAATGGTTTTTAAATATTTGTTATAAACCCATATTGGTATTGTTTTTTATTTTTACATTTTGGTGGCAAGTAAATGATTAATTATCCAAAATGACATGTTTATAATATTGCACTAAAAGGGCCAATAAGGCTGAGTAAGTTATAAGAGTAAATTATAAATGCAATATGTGTTTGAATTTAAGCTAAGACCTCAGGGCAGGTGTTTGGTCATTTGGACTTCAAAATTGTGGTGGAACCTGCAGATGCTCCAGCCTTTACCGTGGTTCTTCTAGCACCATCTCGCCAAGAAAAAGCAGCATGGACAAGTGATATTAGTCAGGTAAATTCTCAAAGTGCTTTGACACATACCAATGTCACATGTCACACATGTGTCACCAACAATGAAACATAAACTAATAAAAAGTATGTTTTGAGGGGTGCTTGCCTGTTATATGTCCTTTTATTTATTTATTGACATATGCCAAAAAGTGTTTGTATCTTTTTATTAAATGCACAAGATTAACCTCCTTTAAAATAATTACACTTTTTTTGTTTTCCTTGCTTGAATTGTTTCTCATACAATGAATTACTCACAAACTCACAATGCTTCAGTAAGCACTTACTACATGTACTTGTGCATAAAACAAACAAAGCGACCATGATTAATGGATAATCATATCTGTTCTTAGGATGGAGGCTTTTACAAGGCAACTATCTAGATGCAGAACAGTTGTGATTGTTATTCTGATATTGAAATAGATCTGATCAAGAAAAGATTATTATTCCCAGCTCCGTCATTCTATTTAAACTTTCTTAATTCATGTGATATTGTTTATTTAAAAAGCACACTTGGTAACATCCACACACATTACTTTTATATTATTATGTACATTATAAACACTGTATCATTGATGACATTACTAGGCCACGTTAAGTAAATTTTAATAAAGCCACAATGCAAAAACAATCAAAAGCAGCTGTCTCCAAAATCTTCCTGTCAGTTCATTACACATTATGGAAAACACTCAGGAAATTAAATAATTTATGAAACACTTATTTTTCAATCCAGACAATCACCCTTCAAATACAGTTTGGGGTATCATACCATGCTTTATTTAATTTCATTTATTTATTTATTATGAAAAGTAATACCTAAAAACATGTGATGAGTGTCCACTTCTCATGTTTGTATTAATGTGTGGTTTTGTCAGTATGCAGATGGAGTTACCTATAATGCATTAATATATTATTGACCCATAATCTTTTTTTTCCCCCTTTTGTTCCTCATTCGATTTCTTCTGTGATGTGCAGTGCATTGATAACATTCGCTGCAATGGCTTAATGACCAGTGTGTTTGAAGAGAACTCCAAAGTCACTGTGCCACACATGATAAAGTAAGTCAGAGAAATAAGGGCAATTGTCTCGATTACAGAAACCTCAATAATATTGTGAAAAAATACTTTATATAATGTTTTTATAAAAAATAAAACAATAATAACAGTTATTTGAAAACATGTTACTGCTCAAAGCTAATATAGTGCATTCATCCCAACAGAATCCAAGCTAGTTTAGTATTAATTTAATCCCAACCACTTCACAAGTTTCCTGTAAGAATTCGTCTTTTAAACCAACACGTACAAATGATATTGTGCATTATTTTTGAGTTGCATAATTACAAAAAGTTAAACCCAAATATATGTTTAAGCCTTGAACATCGTTGTCGTTATATATATATATATATATATATATGTGTGTGCGTGTCCGTGTGTGCTTGCTGTCTGCTCTTCAGTGCAAGTTTACTGCTTTTGCCTATAAGGCATTTCCATGGTCACGTCTAATATCACTGTTGTGTGTTTGTGTGTCTGTTGGGTTTGTCTTTCAAAAGTTATATTGGTGGCTTTTACGTTGCACATCCTATCATACAATCCTCTCTTTACATGCTTAAAAAAAAGAGCTTTTTGGAGGCATCAATTCATCATCGTCTCTTACCCTATCATCTCATCTTTAGTACATGCTTATGCTCAATTGGCTGCTTTGCTGTTGTGCTCCTTATCAGATCTGATGCACGTCTCCATAAAGATGATGTTGACATTTGCTTCAGCAAGACGCTCAACTCCTGCAAGGTTCCCCAGATCCGCTATGCCAGCGTGGAGCGACTGCTGGAGAGGTTGACTGACCTGCGCTTCCTCTCTATTGACTTTCTTAATACTTTCCTTCATACATACCGTATCTTCACCTCTGCTGCTGTGGTGATGGACAAGTTGGCAGACATCTACAAGAAACCCTTCACCTCAATCCCTGTCAGGTAATGTCTGGATTAATTTGAGATGTACTTATATACATATATGCCTGTAAAGATTTGGCCCTTATTGAACATAGAGTTTGAGAACATATAGTTCAGGTATTAACACAGTATGAACTGTAAATTATAAAAATCTTTATTTTGTACATATAATTAAAACTTGAATAGAAAAAAACACAAAACTTAAATTGCTGTAAATCCTCCAAACTTTAAGATTATGGTAGTGATGGGTGTTGAGGCTCCTCCTACTTTTGCTAAAGAGACAGGGAGAGACACTAGGAGAGAGGCCGAAGAGCTCATGCTGAAAATGAGCTGTGCAGTCACATTAAAATATGGGAAAACGTAATCTATTGCTCTGACACTATATTGTTATCATGGGAAATGTTGTTGCTAGAAAGGAAACAGGCTGTTCACAACAGTCCACTTCATCATTTTCATTGCAACACAGGCAGTCTTGACACAACATTAGCTTGTGAGCTGGGTCATACCAGAGCCATCTGCAAATTTTTCATCAGCTTTTAATGCCTATTTTCTCAACTTTTTATTTGCACGTTACAATTTATTTGTGTCTTCTATTATATTACTAATAACATGATAATCTTGATTATAAGTCTTAACAAATTGTCTGTAAAATTTTTAGGCAAATTCAATGCAAATACAGGACCACTACATTCATTCATTTTAAAAATGATTTGTTTAAATAAGTATTTTAATAAATGGCCACAGATGTCTACAGTAGAATTCCATTCATCCATTATCTTCCATTTTATCCTATATTAGGGTCACGGGGGGGTTCCCCATGCCCATCCAGGGGAGAATGTTTCGGGCATCCAGGACAGGGTGCCAATCTATCGCTGGGCATGCAGTAGAATTCCATTGTGGTGTTCTTTTAGCTTTACACATTGACTTGACTATCATTATACCCTGATATCATAACTACTATTTTTCCATTTAAATCAAATTTTGCTAAGTGGCCTGATTTTTCAGCCTTTCATGGCTTTACACTTTATTTACAGTTACCTCCTTTGGGGTGCAGCGTTTTCCGCTCGTGTGATGACATTTCCTGCAAACAGTATAGACGTAAATTTACGTGAAATTTGTGCCTTTATTAAAATCACTGTCCGGCATCATTTGTACAACATTGCATGTGTGTTTGTGTATCATTAATATTATTATTATTTATTATTTTTTTACATGAATTGTGTATTATCATTTTTATTATTATTATTATTTTACATTTTCCTGTTACACAGGTCCCAGTATCACTCATTTGATCGTTTGTCTCTCACATCCATCTGTCCAGAATTCTACTTCAAGATCAGGAATCAACCAAAGTAACATAATTATATCATATACCACTATCATCTCTCTTTGTTTTACTTCCTTTCACGCCTCCCCCTTTTTTTTTATTTGTTTTCTACCCGTCTCTGTGTCTTTTATCTGTGTTAAAATTCCTCTTAAACTTATTTAATTTGATTAGAAAATGATTTTGATGTGATTACCACAGACAAAAAAAGAATAATAAAGCAAAAATTTAACCCCTTCTTCTGCTCACCTTGAACAGTAGCAGAACAATGTGCAACATCAATGTTGTCTAATTATTTTTTTACCATGCCAGCCATTTTAGTATAAATTAAATTATTGATCTCCACGATAATTAATGGTCAGCAGAATGATCTTTATCTAGAAAAACTCCAGAAGAACTTAGATTTGAATATCACAAATATGAATTGATTGTTCCCACAAATAACCGTTATTATTAGGATGTTTATAAGGAAAACACATTAATAATTCATTACAAACAATCAGCTAGTTTTCATGTTTAGTGGTTGCTAGGCAACAGTCCATGCTGATTCATGGAACCATTTATGTTTACAATTTAATCAATTATAAAATGAATACACAAATCATAATCTGCTGCTAATTAATAATCAAATGATGCTTATATAACAAAAAACATTTAACTTAAATTTAACATTTTTAATTTCATCTTTTTAAATTTGTTGCCTTGTGTGTATGACCAAATTACCGCCCAGGTAATATTCAGTATAGTATGCATAATAATAATAATAATAATAATAATAATAATAATAATAATAATAATAATAATAATAAACATGAGGGGCGGCACGGAGGCTTAGTGGTTAGCACGTTCGCCTCTCAGCGCTAGGGATGCCCGGTTCGAATATCCAACTGGGTGGAGTTTCCATGTTCCCCCGTGTCCGCATGGATTTCCTCCAGGTTCTCTGGTTTCCTCCCACAGTCCAAAAACATGGATTAAGTCAATTGAATTCTCCAAAATTGCCACATATAGAGTGTCTGTGTGAGTGAGTGTGTGCCCAGGGATGGATTGGCGCCCTGTCCTGGGTCTATCTGCCCAGCGCCCGAGACATTCTCCCCTGGATGGGCATGGGGAACCCCACCGCAACCCTACAAGAGGATAAAGCGGGAGATAATGAATGAATGAATAATAACATGTCCTCCTTGAGCCTGCTCATACAATTAAAGATATACTGATAAATTGAAGAAATCTTTCGCAGCCACATGGAATCATGATCAGTATCTTCAAAGTGACTTACAGGCGTAGGTGTTTTTTTTTTTTTTTTTTTTTTTTTTTTTTTTTTTAATTTAGTCATTTTTGAGAAAAAAAATACATGTGTTTCCTTACAAAATTGGAAAATTTCTTCTAGAGATTTTTACCTGCAAAAAAAAACACACTATAAATAAAAATGTTTGACTTAAAGGCTTTTGGTTTGTAGTTAATCTTTGTCTGCCATACAGTTTGCAAAAGCCTATTGTTTGGCTTTACAAAAATGATCTATTGTTTCTGTACAGAATGAAGCTCACCTGTCATTCAAATTGTGGTATATCCATCATTTGGTCACAGATAAAATAAAAGGTTTTTTTTTTTTTTTTCTTCTTTCCAACAGCCTTTTAAGAAGCAGATTTGTTTCTATTTTGTACACTTTTGTTACAAGGTCTCTTTATTTTGCTTAGGTCTCTAGAGCTCTTCTTTGCCACGAACCAAAACAACCGCTCCAACAGCAGCGGCAGTGAGCATCCCAATGAAAAATCACCTCGACTGTGTCGCAAATTCTCTTCGCCACCTCCTCTTACCATTCCTTCGCGCACTTCTTCTCCTGTGCGTACCCGGAAACTCAGCCTCAACTCTCCACTGAGCTCCAGAGTGATTGCCCTGGATCTTTCGAACCCTATTTCCTCTTCTGCTGCCAGCAGTCCCACCTCGGTTAACCCAAGCCTGTCGCCACCACACTCTGCTAATGCCAAGTCTCCCCAGGAGCTGAGCCGCGGTCAGAGCGCTTCTTCACCAGAACAGAGCCCTGGAGCCCATGATGAAAATGCTGATGCACCTCGTATTGATGGAATTTCAGGAAAGCTACGTCGCAGCATCAGGAGAGGTAATGTTGATTACTTGCTCTTAACTGCAAAAATTATTCAGGTACAGCTGTGGCATGATTGTTGATGCCAAATGGGCTGGCTACAGTATTTCTGCTGATCAGTTATATTAAAATATATAATGTTTACTTAAAATGGTAACTAAAATGGGAAATGTCTGATGGTGATGAGTGAAGGTGCAATATTATTCTTTAAGAACTGGGATGATCAATCCCTCCCCCAACCCAGTTGATGATCTTTTACTTAATCATACAAAGAACTGATTCTTCCAAACCCAGTTACTTAGATATTTGATATTTGCACGTGCTGTTTGTTTCTTCACTTGTTTATTTCTTCAGCTGGACTGAAAATTGAACACACAAGCCTAAAGTGTGTTTTAAATTTAATATATTCTTTTCTAAAGTACATTCTAAATATTACCATTGGTAACTAAAATGGAAAACTACACAAAAAGCGCAATGGGTGCCAGAATAAAAGTACTAATTTATAGGTTTTTGTTACCTGTTAAAGCATACATCATTCATTCATAACCACAATTCATCAGTTGTTCAGTTTGAGAGCCAATTCACTTGTTTCCGTCATGAGCAGGAAGTGTGTAAAGATTTTTTGAGAGCGTTTCAAATGTACAGGTTTCTGATATTGTTTGTCTACTAAGTGCTCCACATTGAGCTTTATTTGTTGCCTGCTGGCAGTAGAATTTCAGGAAGATGTATGAGCTACTGAACCATTTCTACTTTTGTAAAACGGAAAACCAAATTCAAACGCATGCTGAGAGGGCTGGTGATTTTCTCCAAAATTGTTTTTGCTCAGAAAGACACCGCAGGTTTAAATTCTCACTCAGTTATCAGCTTCCTAGAAACCAACTCTGCTATTTGTTTTCATTTGCCTCTTCACAAATTGTAATAATGGGTCTATTTATGTGGTTGTTGTTTCTCTTTGGTTTTAAGAGAGTGATGTTAACGGCACACCATTAGCACTGATGCATAGCATTTGCACATCGTCTGAGAATTCAAGGAACGCCTTACTGATCCAACATCCTCATTTACCAGTTCATGATGGGTTTCTGTGGAAAATTAAAACAGTGATAATAATGTTTCTTCTATTTTTTATATCTGTTTAAATGCTTGTGAGGCCTGTAGGGTATAAATGTGGATTAAACAACACAGATAAAGTTTGCCTTATCATTTAGGAATCCAGTGATTTCAAATACATACATTTGAACCATACTTAAACATACAGTACCAGTCAAAAGTTTGGACACACCCCCCTCCATGCTCCTTTGTCTATTTCCTTTACTTACCATATAGATTGACTTTGTGGTTTTACAATGCCAGACTGTACTCCATCTGTGTTCTTTGTTTTTGTTAGTCCCCTGATTGTTCTCTATTCACTATTAGTCAGGACCCTCACAGAACAGGTACAATTTGGGTGGTGGATTGTTTTCTTTTTTTTTTTCTTTTTTTTTCTTTTCTTTTTTTTTTGCACTCTACATCTCATCATGGTGCAAAAATTATGTTCTGGTGAAAATTACAGAAGCAGACAGAGTGTGATCTTTATAATCATGATGCAATTTCAATAAGTGTTACATCCGATTATGTGTTGCTTTTACTGTTGCTTTTAATTAACTTCGCGCTCTTACATTTCAATTAGTGAGGCTACTAATAGACAGAGTGTGATCACCCTGGATGTGTTTATAGGCTGATTCATATCTGTTTGTAGAAATATATGGACAAAGAAAACATAGCTCCTGTACATAAGATAACTTGCCTATAAACCATAGTCTGCTAATAGCTTTAATGCTATGGCTTTATTTGAAATCGACGGCAGATGTTTTGTTTTTGACATAAGTTATAACAGTATCTTTCCTCTCAGCTGTGCTTGAATCAGCATCTCAGGACAAGTTTATCCCTGAATCCCCTCAAGGCAGTGAGGCAGGAGATCTCTCCCCCTGCAGGTCACCTTCCACCCCACGGCACATTCGCTACAGAGGACCAGGAGGTAACACTGCATTTGGTGCGTTTTTGTGTAAAACCTTTAAAATCAATTAAGCAGAATGTATATATTTTTAATGTGAACCTTATTAGTGATTACCTGTATGACTTGGATGCACAGTTATTTATAAATTATAATAATAATAAATATAATAATAAAAGGGCGGCACGATGGCTTAGTGGTTAGCACATTCGCCTCTCAGCGCTAGGGATTCCCGGTTCGAATCCCCATCTGGGTGGAGTTTCCATGTTCTCCCCGTGTCCGCGTGGGTTTCCTCCGGGTTCTCCGGTTTCCTCCCACAGTCCAAAAACATGGATCAAGTCAATTGAGTTCTCCAAATTGCCCCACAAAGAGTGTGTGTGTGAGTGAGTGTGTGCCCAGCGATGGATTGGCACCCTGTCCTGGGTCTATCTGCCCAGTGCCGGAAACGTTCTCCCCTGGATGGGCATGGATGGGGAACCCCACCGCGACCCTAATAGAGGACAAAGCGGGAGATAATAAATGAATGAATAATAATAAAAAGCTTGTTACTGCATTTGTTTGCATGGATATAATTGGGCATGCTGAGGAATTACATACTGTGCCAGTATAGCACTGTATGTGAAAATAGACAGTTTGTGGAAATAATCATTTGGAGTGTCATGTAGTGCTCAGGGAAATTTTCTCAGCAATTTCTCCTGTGTGTTTTTCTTATGTTGGATTGGAGAGGTACATATTCACTTCTTAACTGGTGTAATCTTTACATGATGTAACAAAAAATGTATAATTTGATACTAACTAAATAAATTAAGTCAATAAGTGCAAATCTGGGCAGCAAGTTCATGTAGTGGTTAGCACTTATGCCTCTCGTTCTCCCCCCGTTTCTAGTCATGGATTCTAGATAAATTGGCAGCTCTACAATGCCCCTACATTTTGTGTTCATGTTTGCGTGAGTGTGCACCCAGTGATAGATTACTGACATGTCCTGAGTGTATCTACCCAGAGCTCAAAACATTCTTCCCTTGATGGCCATCACGATCCTAGTAGAGCATTAAGTGGAAGATAATGAGATTAATTGAGAAGGGTAAATCTTTCATAGCAGATATTATGTTACTGTCATAATGGCAAAAAAACTAATTATGAAAAGCTATTATAAAAAACCTAAAACCTTAAAGCGGTACAATATCTAACAAGTGAGCTGTGTCAAAAACCCATTGGTCCGGGTCTCTTTTTAAAGAATATCCAAAGTTTATAGCTGGTGCAGCCAGTGTATCACAATTAAAGAGCATACACTGAATACCAGTGTCATTTACAATGAGAAATGTGACTCAGATATACTGTAGTTTAACTGAAAGACTTTCAAAAAGAAATCATCTTTGAAACTGGCAAATAGAAAGAACCGATTACCACAGGCAAACACTGAATGCTGGATGTCTTTAAAAGACTAGAACCCTACTGAGCTCTTGTGGGAAGAGCTTCACACTAAGGTCAGAGAAAAAATGCCATACAAGCCATTACGCTGCAAGGAAAATCAGCTGAAGGCAGAAGTTGGAAAAAAGGCTTTTTGAAAACTGACTGTTGGAATGCCAACTTTCCACATAATGAGGTATTTTTGTGTTCAGTGCGGAGTTGATAAAGTATTTGTATTGAATATACAAATTATATACTATTGTATTAGTGTGCCTGATGGTGTGCATATAGCCATGACAGCAACATGTATTAATATTGAGTTATCATCAAACTCTGAGCATAAATATTTTGATCACTCTGATAAATCTCTTTTTTACTGTGTTTTGCTAGTCTAAGATGCTTGTGTTGTACTTCTACTTCTGCATTTTTTATTTCTTCCCTCATTTTCTAAACCACCTCTTCCCACTAGAGTCATTGGGGTCGCTAAAGCCCAACCTGGGTTGCATCCAAAATTGCATGTCTTTGCAAAGTATGCAAAGCCTGTAGGTGAGCTGAATCACGTGATTAAACTGAGGAAGTAAAAAAAAGTCAGAATGCGAGAAGTTGACCGTTTACAAGAATAACTGAGATTCAACCACAGAAATGAAGGTTAAAATGATGATTGTCCAATACCAACTAGTGTCCTGATATTTAATGAGTAGTGGGAGTTTTGTTTAGTTACTGATGACATTTGTAATATGGCGGTTGTGTCACATTTAAGGTTGTAGATTACAATGTAATCTTATTAATAGTAGTACCTGCACATTAGTAGGTGATTTCGGATGCAGCCCTGGTGTTTAAATGATGTCAGCTGGGAGGGCCACCAGTCATTTAGTGTCATTGCCTTATTGGAATAATTATCCATTTCCTACACTGCCCTTTTTTAGGCTTGGGCATCTAAAAGTGAGTTACGGATTTTAGGTATTTCATTTTAATTACTTTGACTTTAAATAACTGCACACTGTCAAGACCATAGCAATGTATTCAAAACCTTTTTATAGTTCACAGCTAGTATGATGTTTTGCCCTTCTTTGGCTGTTGCTTTTTTGCCAAGAAATTCTGGAGCGTGTTGTCCCCTGAATTGTTGTAAAAGATCCAGGTAGTATTCTTGCAAACTTTATACATGCCACATTTTTTGAGTGCAATTATTGTTCTCTTATTTTTTATTTCACCCTATTTTTATGAGGTTTTATCACTTTGTTGCCAGATTTCTAAATGGCCCTCTACAAAAAATATGACTGCCAGAAATGGTAATTAGTTGTCAGGTTGTCATTCCTTCCAAGTAGTCTGAAGGATTAGAGTCAGTTAAATAACATTAATCACATGCTGTACACGTGTAACAGGAATGAGGTTAGATAATGTTGATGAAATTTTATCTGATTGACTTATTATTGGCACAGGGAGCATATACACTCACTTCCATTAGTTGTAGTTCCTGGGCTCTGACCAAAAGTTTTATTTTTTGGCAGGTGATTTTGCCTGCATTACTTACACACAGAGCAATGTGTCCTCCACATTTAACTAATCAAACACACGCTGAGTGAAGTGAGCACACATGCCCGGAGCGGTGGGCAGCCCTGTACATGGAGGGTTGGGTGCTTTGCCTAAGGGCAAATTGGGTTGGGTGCTTTGCCTAAGGGCACTTCAGCTATAGTACTTAGTGGGACAGGGAATCGAAACTAGGACCTTTAGGTCACAAAGCTGGTTCCTTAACCACAAGTGCCTCTTTGGTAACTGGAACAAAGTAGACACAAAAAAATTATTTTAGTATAAACACAACCAAACATGCATTTATTGTTTAGTACTATTGCTCATAAACGTGATATAAAATATGACGTATTAATGTTTTTTTTCGTTGGTCTTTTGCAGTTTGTTGCTGATACACTTACACAGTGTTACACATAATGTTATTTAGAGCTCAGTCCTCAGCCTGCCTTTTATATCTATGTGCATGCTTTTGCCAGGCAATATTATTCAAAAAAACGTTGTCCAATATCAACTGTTATGCAAAAGATAAACAAATTTACCTTTATACCAAGCCTTCATAGTTTCTGCCACCTGCTGCCCTGATTGCCTTGCAAAAGTTTCATTAAATTATCAGAAGCGATACCAACCTCTACTCTAGTATCCTCAACTATGATTGAAAGCATATCTAATTTAATAACATGAGCTTGAGAATTATTAGTATCACTTTGAAATCTACCAAATAATTTGGTCAGCACACCAAAAATGTTCAGAGCGATTTCTGTGATGTTCAAAACATTTCTAAATTGCAGCTTTTTGTTTAACACTCAATAACTGAGATCTCTGTTTATGCCGATCTCTCATCTAAATTAAATTATTTCATTGTAGTTTTCTGTGTCTTCTGCTTTTGGGCTTTAAAGTTGCAAAATGTTTCATTTTTATTGTAGCTTTGTTTTATGTTTATTATGTGTAATCTTTTGTATTGCATTTGTGCAGTAATATACTTATCTTAATAGTAAAATGTTTCTTTCATTATTTGCTGTTCATTGTAAAAAAAATTTTTTTTTTTACACAGTTCCTGCAGCAGAAACCTCACGCTGTTCAGTCTCTCCAGCCTCAGCATTTGCAATTGCAACAGCAGCAGCTGGTCACAGTAGCCCCCCAGGTACACAAACAAGGCAATGTATGTACACATATGCATGCTTTATAAAGATCCGGGTAATTTCTAAAAGCTTTTCTGGAAATTATAACTTATTGCAGTGTTGTTTGCTTCAATTTTCAGTTTTTAACAACTCCGAAAGGACATGTGACAAAGAGTTTATCATCCGAAGAGCAGCAACTAATCGAGTTTTAAATGTTCTGCGCCACTGGGTTTCTAAACACTCTCAGGTGTGTTTGATTGTGCATTTATTCTCTTCAGGACTTTGCTTATATAATTAATGGTGAAGTGGCACAATTCCTTCTGGTGTCAAAACTTTAAAAGTATTAAAAAAGTCAGCGAATAATAACAAATTAAATAAATAAGAATAAATTAGTGAATCGAACAGAAATTACAGGAAATATTGGCAACACATTAAATTTCAAACTACTAATAAAAGTAAAAAATTATTATAAAGTGAGCGCATGCTTAACTGACACCTGGTCAGTTAAATTATATTGTGTGTGTACAATTTTTCATAAGAATGTAACTGTAAATACAGTACGGTGCCATAATTATATTATACATACAGTATTTATTTATTGAAATAATTAAATCATTTTAATAGTAGTAACTTATAAGGAACATAACCAGTGAATATGATACAGTTAGGCATTACTTTATAATTAATCTTCACCTTTTAAAAATGTTCCTACGCCCTTATTACCATACATCTTACCTGTTATTTCAGGGAATATAGGAACGCCCGAAATGTTCTCCCCCGGATGGGCATGGGGAAACCCCCCCCCCCCCCCCGCGACCCTAATAGATAAAACGGGACATAATGAATGAATGAATATTCCTAAATTAAAAAAAAATTAAAAAACTGTTGTTTTTTGTGGAGCAGGTGACCATGCTTGCATGTCTTTATTGGAGTTGTCTCATCAAATGTGTGCAGTCATCCTGATCTGAGTGATGAATGTAGAGTGTCAGTCTGCCCTTATCCTAGTATGCAAGTTACATTTTGTGCAGACATCAATATTGGAGTTGTTTCCGAATTAGTGTGGATATAAAATGGTTGACTTTAAATGATCTATATCTCCTTTAAACTGGCTTGTTGGGAATGATTTTTTTCTATGTTTTAAATGTGTGATTAGAGTTAATGGAGTAAATAATGCATTAGCCATAACTCCAGGCACTGTTTCTGCTGTTGTATTGTTTGCCTTTTTTCTCTAATTGTGTGTGTCTTAATGCCAATGGTCATTATCCAATTGATCTGTGATCTTGTAAACTTTGCACATTCCCATGACTACATTGCTGTGTCTGCCACTTTCTCTCATATGTCTCCATCTGTGGGATATTACAGTGCTAATGTTCACAGCTTTACCCAGCCAAATCAGCTCATGATCCTCTTTCACTATTATTGCCACAAGCACAGGCCAACAGATTTTGTCGTATAACTATTAAAAATAATCCTGGGCTTTGGCTTTTAGGAAAAGCCATGACGCATGCTTGCTATTATGTTTTGGTCAAATTGGGGGGCATGCTGCAGGCTAATTGCATTGATCTGTTGGAGCCTTTTGTCTAATTATGCCAAGGTGGTTGTGGCAAACTCATTGGTATAGAGCTTGTTAAAACTGACCTTTCCAGTGGAATGAGTGCAGTAGACAGTGAGGAGCGGCTAAAGGAGACATTTAAATTGGGCTGCAGGAAAAACACGAAACACTTTGCTTTAAAGAACCTCGGGATATATAGAGCTATTTATTACCTTAACATTGTTTACTGTGTTTGAACAGATGCTAAGTAACATTTTACTCAAATGTTAAATGACTTTTATTGTTTGTTTTTTTTGTTTTGTGATTGTGTTAAATCGATTTAACATCAAGTGATATTAAACCACCTGAGATTTTAATAGAGAAAAGTAACAAAAGGGTTAGATGAGATTAGATTCAACTTTAACTTTATTGTCATTGTGCAGAGTACAAGTACAGGGCCTATGAAATGTAGTTAGCATCTAACCAGAAGTGCAATATATTTATATACATTATTTCCTTAAAGTGCATTAATAACAGTGACTGGTGCATGCAGAGGGTGAAGTGTTTAATTGTAGATACATAATATGAACACCAAACCAAAGCTTAAGTAAAATTATAACTTGTGTGGTAACTCAGTGGTCAGGGTGTAGGATTGTGTGTTGGGAGTTTACATCTTGAGTCCACTGAAGTTAACAGTGTGGGCCCTTAAGCTTAGCCAATAACTCTTGATGCTCCAGGACTGCTGTTTCATGGCTGACCTTGTATTCTAACCACAATCATCAAGTTTGGGTACTTGTGAATTGCTTTTGATAAAATAATCTAGGCGGCATGGTGGCTTAGTGGTTAGCACGGTCGCCTCTCAGCACTAGAGATTCCCGGTTCGAATCCCCATCTGGGTGGAGTTTCCATGTTCATCCCGTGTCCGTTCTCCGGTTTACTCCCACAGTCCAAAAACATGGATCGAGTCAATTGAGTTCTCCAAATTGCCCCATGTAAAGTGTGTGTGTGTGTGTGTGTCCAGTGATCGATTGGCGCCCTGTCCTGGGTGTATCTGCCCAGCGCGTGAAACATTCTCCCCTAGATGGGCATGGGGAATCCCACCGCGACCCTAATATAGGATAAAGCGGGAGGTAATGAATGAATGAATGAATGAATAAAATAATCTAAAAGTGCCCAAGTACAGTTCTCTAGTAATTGGTATTACTTACTTATCCCCCACAGCATAATACTCTAGTGTTAATCACTTAATAGATTCAATTATTGCTTGTCTATAAATTTATAAAAGTGGGGCATGGTGGCACAGTGGCTTAGTAGTTAGCACGTTCGCCTCTCCGCGCTAGGGATTCCCGGTTCGAATCCCCATCTGGGTGGAGTTTTCATGTTCTCCCCGTGTTTGCGTGGGTTTCCTCCGGGGTCTCTCTGCCCAGTGCCCGAGACGTTCTCCCCTGGATGGGCATAGGGAACCCCACCGCGACCCTAATAGAGGATGAAGTGGGAGATAATGAATGAATAAAGTGGGGCACACATTTGCTGCATGTATTACATACAGTTATTAGTGCATTACTGTACATCTGCAGTCAGAAAAGAAATTATTTTAGACCCGTTAATGATGACTGTTTCCTTTCTTTACTCTGAGCTATGACGAAGCTCTGCCACTCAATTTTACATAAAAGAAACTCCCACTCTATCATTGCATTATAAGGGCCTCATGAATAATATGACTATTACATGTTGCATTACGTTCTCTGTCTGATTCAGTAACTAGAAATCTAGTCTAGTCTTTTTTGAAGCATGCACAAATAGTAGACATCATTATGTGTTGACTGTGTGATATTACTCTTAGTTGTGCTTGACTGTAATAAGAATTATTGTAAGGTGCTGAGCTGTTAGCACTGAAATGCTGATGCTGTGCTATTAATTATCATCAGAGCCTATTCGTTGCAGCTGTTGTGTCCGCCATCAGTTAATAGGCTTTTATCTTGTTGTGTTTGTAACTGGCTATCATGTTTGTCTTTTTTTTTTAACATTTATCTATGTAGTCTCTTTATTCTCAGAATAAGCTTTTTTAATTGCCCATTTATTTGTAATGATTGTAATTTAATTGTAATATTAAATATTATGAAAATGCAGGACTTTGAGATGAATAGAGAACTGAAGATGGGAGTGATTAGTCTTTTGGAGGAGGTTTTAAGAGATCCTGACCTGCTTCCCCAGGAAAGAAAGGCAACTGCCAATATACTGAAGTAAGTCGAACCAAAATATATGAATCCCAGCATTAAAGGTCCAGTCTCTTAAATCTGTAATCCTGTTAGGAAGTGTAAGCAATGCATTGCTTTGCCTACATTCAAATTTTTGAGTTTGAACCACATTATTTAACTTTAAATAAAAATAAGAAATTCGATTTCTACTAAAATTTAAAAATTGGACTATTTAACAGGTTAGTAATTAATGTTTTAACTAGAATCATCTCATGTAGATCAGCAGGATTTATTTTTACATTATTTTTCTAAGATTGCATAATGATAAGCTGTGGGTTTGTGAACAATTCTCCTAAAAAAAAATAACTAAAGTTAAAAATAACCATTTTTAAATGGTTCCTTAAACTAAAATAAATGCATCCTTAAACTCTTTTTCACATTTTTTTGTTTTAGATTTAGCTCTATTTTATTTTCATCGGCACTGCCCTTTCTATGATTGTTTTCTTTTTGCCAGTGCCCTTTCCCAAGATGATCAAGATGATGCTCAGCTCAGGATAGGAGACATCTTGCAAATGGTAAGTGTTGTAAGCTTTTTTCTTTTCTAACCTATCCAGTGTCTATACATTTTTCTGTAAGCATCATTTAAAGAAGGTCAGGAAAGTTCAATTCTCTCAAAAACATTATTAATTATAAAGCCCTGGCCTCAAAAGGAACAAAAAGCTTTAATAATATTTTGCATACGTTAGTGGTGCAGGCACAAATGTAGTATCAGGCATAAGGGCCAATTTAGATGTTCTATCAGTGTGTGTTACCAAGCAGCTGTGCTGTAATTACAATTTCAGGAGTGAGATAGCTTTTGTTGTTTTTTTATGTTCTGTTCTAAAGAATAAGGCTTGCTGAATTTGGGAAAGCCATTATCTGCATAGGCACTTATCATCCTTTACTATTTAATTTAATTAGCAGGTTCATCGTGATCACATTTCAGTGTTTTCCAACTAAGCTTTTATTTATTCCAAGCCATTTAACAAAATCTGTTCATGAGGAAAATTCTTATTAGGCATGTCTATATCTGAGCCACTATATGTATTATGTAATCACATTAACTTTCCACTCCAATTCTCTAACATTTATAAATATGCAACACTTTGCTTTTTTATTATAACATCAGAGCATTATTGGAAGTGATCCTCATCCTTTTTGTTGCCATATGTGTGCAGCTTCATGCCGAGAGATAACAAAAGCATTCAAATGCAAGCACACAAACAACACAGTGGGTTTCAGTGTCAGCACACTGGGATTTCTAATTACAAAGCCTGCATGTAGTAACAGCTTGTGTGTGTGGATATGTACTCAGAACTGCAGTGGCTGTACTCCCTGATGTCTTTTCTCATAATCTCAAGTATGGTGTTAATTGTACATTTTTTATGCAAAACATAAATGTAAGCCTCTGATCAGTCACTGCATGGATTAATCATCCCTTCACCCTCTTTGCCTTAGGAGACAAATGAAAAAAAGGCTTAATCATTATGAAAGGACTAAAAATGACAACCTTAATTCCCAGAAAGGTTGAAAAACTCTCTAAAAAATGCGGAAAAAACTCAGTCAATTGTGATGTTATTTTAAGTGTTGAATATAGACAAATTAGAAACTGATTCCTGCAATAGGAATAGGGCATTTTTACTACTGGGTCACTAAACATTTGATTATACTTGTTACTTATTTGTGTTTTTTTTTTTTTTGCCAAGGTCATTTAATCTGTATCACTGGGGAAACCTTTCATTTCATAAATACCTTGTAGTAATTAAGTATTAAATTTTACAAAGATGTGTGGCCAAAAACATATATTAATTAGGGGCTTAAGTTCGTGGCCTTATTTGTTTAAAATCTAGTCTGGGAACATGAATTTTAGTATTTCAATACATAGAAACATTTAATGTTTTGATCTGCCATTGATTGGTATTACAGCTTCCATACTATTACTCAAGTCTTTTCCTTTCAAGTCACTTTTGAAGAAAGAAATTCCAGGAGAGCAGGACATGTTGTTACTAATGATTTAGTATGTGTTTTCTTCTATAAGCCACTTTTAGGCCATTTCTCACTACATTTTAGGCCCTGCATGAGTACAAGGTTGTGGCTCACTGTGCTTGTATATGTATGAAGCTTTGTATTTAGAGTTAAGAAGTTTGTAGTGTTAATCTCTAATAGTGCATCTCTCAAGTAAATTGGATATTTTTTATATTGATTTACTATAGTACAACACAGACAGCATCCTTGAGGAAGGTCATGGGCATATTTTGATGGAATTTATTTATTCAGAACTGTTCCTGAACTATTTGTGCTTCACTTCTCTAGGCTGAATGCCCAAAGGCTGAGTGCTTTGAATCACTGTCAGCGATGGAAATTGCTGAACAAATCACTCTTCTTGATCACATCATCTTTCGGAGCATTCCTTATGAGTGAGTGACCAAAACTGAGGCAAACTTCAGCTCACCCTGTACTAGGGACTAGGGTCGTGTGGGGGTTCCCCTTGCCCATTCAGGAAGTGTCTTGGCAGACACACCCAGGACAGGGCACCAATCCATCCAATACACTCATTTACACACACACACACACACACACACACACACACACACACACACACACACACACACACACACTATATACAGGCAATTTAGAAAGGGTCAATTTAGAGCAACCAATTCACTTTGAATCCCTGTTTTTTGACTGTGGGAGAAAAACAGAGTACCTGGAGAAAACCCCACATGGACATGGGGAGAACATGGAAACTTCATCCAGAACGTAATTCAAACCAGGATCCCCATCACTAAACAGCGAACGTGCTTACCGCAACACAATCATGCTGACCACTAAGATTTATGTACTAATTTTAAAGATGTTATACTTGACTAATAATGTTTTTGTGAGTGTAAAATATATTAGTAGTTGTTCTTTTCTTGCATTATCTTTCAATTTTGTGTTTAAAAGATATATTATGTGTAAATTATTTTACAGTAAAATCATTTTATCTTAATGATAAAAAAATGTGTCAAGGTAAATGTACAACTTGCAAAAGTAATGTTTAAAATAAGAATAGTCAACCACTTTAAAATAAATGTTTTCATAGTAAAATGCTTTATTTTTATTGAGATTTTATGGGAATAAAAATTATGGCTCAGCAACAAACTGCTTTTTATACTTTACCCTTTATACTTTTTTTAAAGCTGGTCATGAAGCATAATGGTTTTTTTTTTTTCCGAGATGCACACTGTTTGGCTCTAGGACAGTGTTGTAAAAAATAATAACTGTTATATAAAAACTGATTGTCTTGAAACTTAACAAACCATTACAAATCTAACACAAGCAAACAGAAACACTATAATTTAATTCCTGATCATATAGAATGGCAGCTTCATGGTGGTGAGATCAGATTGGTCACACACCTGTTTATAGCCTCTCTCTCTCTCTGTTTCTCTGATTTTGTTTGCTCAGGGAGTTTCTTGGTCAAGGCTGGATGAAGATGGACAAAAATGAAAGAACTCCCTATATTATGAAGACCAGCCAACACTTCAATGATGTGCGGGCTAGATAAAAAAGCTTGTGCTTTTCCTTTCATGTATACGATTTGCCGTGCAGTTTTTTGTATAGTTTATTGTTATAGGGATCCATATCTCTCTTCATATCTCTCTGTGTAGATGAGTAACCTGGTAGCTTCACAGATTATGAGTCACACAGACGTGGGCTCCAGGGCTAGCTCCATAGAGAAATGGGTGGCAGTGGCTGACATTTGCCGCTGTCTGAACAACTACAACGGCGTATTGGAGATCACCTCTGCCCTGAACCGCAGTGCCATCTACAGACTAAAAAAAACATGGGCTAAGATAAGCAAACAGGTTAATATCAGTCATCATTCTTATTGAGAGAACTGCTATTTAGTTCTTATACTTATACAGTATATTCATACTATGATGAACATGATATGAAATTCAGTCCTTGGCTTATACCTGTATAATTTCTTTCTGTGCATCTGGATACAGACGAAAGCCCTAATGGACAAACTACAGAAAACAGTGTCATCTGAAGGAAGATTTAAAAACCTGCGAGAGACGTTAAAAAAGTACGATTTTGTAGCATATGCCTTAATTTAATTTACAGAAATACTATTTTACATGTCTCTCTCTTTTCCTCCCTCTATCTCAACCTATCCACTTGTCTTAACTAACTAAACAGCTGCAATCCACCCTCCGTTCCTTATCTGGGAATGTACCTCACAGATCTGGCGTTCATCGAGGAGGGAACCCCAAACTTTACTGAAGAGGGTCTGGTCAACTTTTCGAAAATGAGAATGGTAAGAACATTTCAAGGAAGTCTTTATTAGTATTAACTTTTTTGGTTTAACCAGGTAAAGGAAAGAGTATTGACTAAGTAAAACTAACACTGAGAATGTACCGTACCTTTAATTTTGGTCAGCAGTTCTGACCGATAACTTTATGCAGCATGTTTTAACACCCCCCCCCACACACATACACACACATTAGATGATCATAAATTAAATCAATACAGTTTCAACCATCAACCTGCTCATGAATGCAGGAGGGACACTACTAATTGGAATCACGCATTAATTACCTCTATGCTACTAAAGTCATTAAAATTATTTATTATATTTTACAGGCCACATCACAAGGTGCTTGGTAAACCTTAAATATGCTCAAAATAAGACATATGCATATATAACACATCTGTTCTGTCTATATTGGGCAATTAGGCCCATATGCTAGCTGTAAAGATACTCTATTATAACTCCATTATTAAAGGGTTTAATGATGTGCAATTAAAATATTTTTTTAAATAATAGTCAACTAACTGTTTACTTTGCTACTGTGCAAAAAACTATTCTGTGTAAAGCTCAGAATTAGTCAACAGATGAGACAAACTGACAAACCAGACAAATGAATTTGTTTTTGACTCAATCAACAGTTTTACTAAAATATAGTAAAATATATTTAAAAAAATATTTTAAAAAATATAATTTTTTTTATAGTAATTTATTTATTATGTGGTAGCTTTTATAATCTACCATGCAACTATCATCATTCTGGCTGTTATTATTAATTTTTTATAAATATTTTTTATTTTTGTAACTCACTTTTTGCACTTTCCAAAAGTGGTTTAAATTTAAGCATGTTTTATTATTGTAAAAATGTTGCAGTCATGAATTCTGCAGTCTGAATTTGAAAACCAACAAGACAGTCATTTTAAGTCCTGTTCGGGTTCCTGCCAGAATGTGTTTTCCTCCCTTGAAAAATCAGTGAAGGATCACTCATGCTTTTAAAAAAATATTCTGTCTGTCAACAGATATCTCACATCATTCGGGAGATTCGACAGTTCCAGCAAACTCCCTACAGAATAGAACACCAACCAAAGGTAAGTCATTATTCAATATGGATTTAAATATCTGATTTATATTGGACTTCTTGATGGTGATCATTCAAAATGATTCAAATAAATCTTTAGTGATTAGCAAGAATTAAGTAGATAAAGTAACACTTTAATTTCCTCTGGAGTTAATATGAATAAACCTGAACTTCCACACATGGTGTTTGCTTTTTATATGTTAAATATTTGTATCTTTTTGTGATATCTTAGATTTCAAGAAAATTCTCCAGGCCAATTTCTCTTTTTCTAGTTAATATCTCCATTTACTGCATCAGTATATAGTGTTTCAGATGGATCTCAGGCATTTTCTTAGTTTCTGCAGATTTCTTGACTGATGATTAGTTTTAAGACTATTTGAAGCTTAGTATTGAGCGTGTTTTTAGCTTGGTCTATTCATTTTCTCTGGGTTGCGTGTATAAGTTACACAGTAATGATATTGTCAAAATTGTTTTATGATTAAACAAAAATCTTTTTATCGATTTGTGTTTTTGTCTAACTGCACCACATCCAGGTCACACAGTACCTGCTGGATAAGACCTTAATTATGGATGAAGATACTCTATATGACCTGTCTCTGAGAATCGAACCTAGGCTTCCTGCTTGAAATGCAGACTGGCTTCCTGCTCCCAAACGTGCTTCACCTTCACAGGGTTTACTGATGCTGAGAAGTTTGCCGTGCTGCAGAGTGGCTGGTGCAGAGAAGAAAAGTAAAAGGAAGAGAGAAAATTAGTGCAGGTTTTAAACACAATTGTAAAAAATCTGCTTAGTTTGACAGACTGATTGCGGACACAAACCACTGGCACTGTCTTGCCTATCAAGGGTTAGAGTCGAAGCAGTGAACGAGGGGATTTATTCTAGACCACGATGGCAAGGAGAATAAGAATGAAATGTAGCATGTACAGCAGCAGAATACTATGGAAGTGCTGTGGTCAATGGCTGAAGATCTGTTCTATGACTACTCATGCTGGTGACTGTGTGTGCGGACTAGACACAGATTTTTTATTTATTTTATTTTTTAAGAAGCCTGATGTGAGTGAGCCAGATTGCATATGAGGACTTCTGTGGCACTTTCATTTGTTCGTTGTTTGCCAGTCTCAGTACATTTGTGTTTGGTTTGCCACAAGAGAGTTGCAATGAACACTAGATTGTTATTTTAATGTCAAAGATTATAAAAAGAAATTGAATGCATAGTAGCTTTTAACAGATGTTAGTAAGCTAAAGATATCTTATGCAGCTGATGCGTCAAATTATTTATGCTTTATTATACCCCAGAATTCTATCCTAATGACAAATCAGAGGAATGTAAGTGAAAACATGTAATTAGTCAAAATTTTAATGATACTGCATTTATAAATAGAATGATATAATTATTATAAAATGCTTATAAGGTGCCTTTTTGTAATGGTCTATAGAAATCAAGGTCTTTAAATGGTTTGGGTTTAGCCCCTGTAGCAACTTGATGTCAGAATTTAGAAACCAGTGTCAAATTAAGATTATGCTTTAGAAGCTATGGGTAAAATACGACCTTCAATAAGAGCCGTAAACCTGAAGTTCCTCCAAATTCCAATATATAATTGTAAGCATGTGGAAATGTACAGCAAATGTTTGATTTGAAGCATAGAAGTGAGATTGTAGCATAGCATAACATTCTGCTTGCAACATATTTTTGCACTTTGTAATTAGGATTAATGCTAATCGCGGCAATTATAATCCTACCTACGTAAATATTTTTAGTTCTGAAGAAGGTTAATCACTAACAATTTGTGTTAACGCAAACCACCAGTTTAAAGGAATTCTTTACAATACAGAAAACTACTATTATTGTGAGTTTGCATGCAAAATTGTTTGCATGCTCCAAAACTACCAGAGATGTTTTTGCTGATGTTTCACCACTGATGTACTGTGTCTTTCTTTAACACTCAAAAGAATATGTGATGTGTTTTCAGTGGACTGCACTTTTTCCACCTTAACACAACAGTTGGAAATGTCATATGCATTTGTTGGCATCGATGGCAAATCAGCCATAATAACACAAGCAGGCAAGAAGAATTGCTCAAATGGGTATTCGAGATCTTATATCCTATCCTATATACCACCCAAAGAAATCAAGTCAAGAAGGAAACTCTAATATGGGACGGGAAAATTTATTCATAAACCCTATTTTCTTTTGTATAGAACGTTTGAAAAAAAAAAAACATTTAAAACATGCACAAATAAGTATATTATGCTACCACTCTTGATTAAAATGTAAGTGCTTAATATTTACTTTTCTTATGTTATAATTACATCTGCAGTGGTACAGAGATAAGACAGTTAGTATGTTTTTGTAAGACAAGTGTGTCTGTTAGATGTTATATGTGCAAACCATGTCATATGGAGGGTTTTACATCATGGGACTTGCTTCTGTTACCTTTGTTTAGTTTCCATTTGCAAAGATTATTGTTGACTGACAAATGTATTACCCCTATTTAAAATGATTTACACACTCATTCAGGCTTTGTATTCTTTTGCCTTTTATTTTTATTTTTTGGTATTTAATGTCGGGCGGCACGGTGGCTTAGTGGTTAGCACTTTGCCTCTCAGCACTAGGGATTCCCGGTTTGAATCCCTATCTGGGTGGAGCTTCCATGTTCTCCCCGTGTCTGCGTGGGTTTCCTCCGGGTTCTCCGGTTTCCTCCCACAGTCCAAAAACATGGATCAAGTTAATTGAATTCTCAAAATTGCCCCGTTTAGAGTGTGTCTGTGTGAGTGAGTGTGTGCCCAGCGATGAATTGGCGCCCTGTCCTGGGTCTATCTGCCCAGCGCCCGAGACGTTCTCCCCTGGATGGGCATGGGGAACCCCACCGCGACCCTAATAGAGGA
>JAFMOD010000981.1:624263-655483 GCA_019802435.1 Corydoras maculifer
CTCCCACAGTCCAAAAACATGGATCAAGTTAATTGAATTCTCAAAATTGCCCCGTTTAGAGTGTGTCTGTGTGAGTGAGTGTGTGCCCAGCGATGAATTGGCGCCCTGTCCTGGGTCTATCTGCCCAGCGCCCGAGACGTTCTCCCCTGGATGGGCATGGGGAACCCCACCGCGACCCTAATAGAGGATAAGCGGGAGATAATGAATGAATGAATGAATGGTGTTTAATGTCTTGACAGCTTATGGGCCAATTTTCCAACAGATATTAATTATGGGCCATTTAGTATGTCCAGTCTCTGTACCTGCACGTTTTGAATTTGTAGTCTTAAAGGAAACCAATGTGGACAGACTCGGAGACACTACAGAAAATATCTGTTCCACTCAGGAATCAAACCCAAGACCTTCTTGCTGTGAGAGACGAACACCTGAGCATTGCCATGCCAATTAATTTGATGTGGTGGCAATTGTAGGCTTGTGATTACAGAACCAGCCTTGTGACCTAAAGGTCCCTGGTTTGATTCCTGTTCTTAACTAGTACCATGGCTAGAATGACCTTGGGCAAGGCACCTAACCCTAATTACTCCTTTGGAGCTATGTACTAGCCTGTATGTGTGTATATGTGTGTTTCACTGCACGGAAAAATTACATGTGGAGGACAAATTCCTCTATGTATAAGAACTGTATGCAAAATAGATCATCAACACATTATCACTAAACCTGTAACACATGGCAACTATTTAGTGATGACGGTTTCAGACAAAACTCCTGCTTCAGTACAGGATACGGTAGGAACTATTTCTCCAACATATTATTTTACTCCCAGCAACTTGGTTTCTTTCTTATAAAGTCAGATTAGATCCGTTACTGAATGTCAGGTTCACCTCTCTCAGTCCTGCCTGTATGCTGGTAAAGAGTTTTCTTCTTCACTTCCTGCCCAATACACATCTTTAGGTTGTGGATTTCTAAGATCAGCCCCCAAGCTATACTCTTTGTCTGAGCAATTAATATTACCTGCCCGTGTATAAAACTTCCACTGTGCTATAAAAGACAATGTTTTGTTTGTCTGATGTGACCTTTTCTTTGTGTGTGCGTGTGTGTGTGAATGTATACATCAAAGGCAAGAATTTGTCTAAAACATTTTCAGGTCTATAGTTTGTGGGTTGCACTTTCAGCACTGTAGCGTTGCTTACCTAAGTGTGTTCTAGTGATAATTATTTCCTGCCATATTTATTTGACACTTTTCTGTATATAGTCAGTTTTATGTTCTGGTGACTTTTATGATGTATTACTTTGACTTTGCAAGCACTCCTTGTGTACTGTTTTAACTTTGCAAATCTGGGTAAAAGAAATGTAGCATGTCTTGTTGATTTTCTGTCTTTTATCTTCATTTGTTTTAAACTAATTTTTTTAAGTAATGTGCGTCACACTGCCGTAATGTCCTGCACTGCATGTTGGTGCATGTCTAAGCTGGACTTGTAAGACTCTCTTTCTGTAATGTTGATACACTCTCGTGAAGAGCCCTATCTCTTAAAGACTTGCAGCTCTATATATTAAGGCTTTCATTTCTAATAACAATAATAAGAACAGTAATAAAACAGATCATTTTATTTGATGGGTCAACTTTAAACAGGCTATTGGTCTTTAATTGTAGACAGTTACTACCATCTAGTGGTTCAACTCGGTAGTGCGTACTGCTGAAATAAGACATTCGATTTTCTAACGTTATACTAAACATTTACTGTTCTGATGGTTTGGATAATCATGTAGCATTTGTTTGATTTATTACCCGTTTTGTCCAAATTTGTAATTTTATAGGAGGTAAAATGAAGTGACTTCATTTTATATTGGGCGTGGCTTAGTGGTTAGCACGTTCGCCTCTCAGCGCTAGGGATTCCCGGTTCGAATCCCCATCTGGGTGGAGTTTCCATGTTCTCCCCGTGTCCACGTGAGTTTCTCCGGGTTCTCCGGTTTCCTCCCACAGTCCAAAAACATAGATCAAGTCAATTGAGTTCTCCAAATTGCCCCATATAGAATGTGTCTGTTTGAGTAAGTGTGTGCCCTGTGATGGATTGGCACCCTGTCCTCGGGGTATCTGCCCAGCGCCCGAAACGTTCTCCCCTGGATGGGCATGGGGAACCCCCCGCGACCCTAATGTAGTATAAAGCTGAAGAGAATGAATGAATGAAATGGTTGAGTGAATGTTGTAATTGTGCCCTCTAATGAAAATATGCTGCAAATACAACTTTACACTTTTGTGTAGTTTTTAGTAATAAGTGCCCCCTAACAACTTTTTGTTATATATATATATATATATATATATATATATATATATATATATATATATATATATATATATATATATATATATATATATATATATATATAGTATTGTACCAATAGTTAAATCTATATTGTCAAACCTTTGGGTATTATAAAGGGTTCTCGACTTCATTATATCAGTGAAGGTTAATGTCACAGCACATATAAAACATTTTAAGCAACAGTTTGCCACTGTTACAGTTCAGTTACATGATAACCATTTAGAAAAAGGCCTGGCATATTGCAGCATGCCTGTACTACGCATTCAGCAAGGTCATGTAGATATGTATTTAAAAGAAACTTTAGCAGTCTATACTTATTAAGCTTAAATAAACATTTATGGCATCAATTATTATTGATTCGACCCTAAAGTGATTGAATATTGCTAACCTTTTTCGTTCAACACTGCACGTTTCCCATAGTGTGTGTAATGGGAAAAAAGTGAGGGTAGTTCCTAGTTTTGAGGGTATATAACTTGAAGAAATGGCTCTGTGGGGGTCTATGTACCTGTATGCACCCTACACATTTAGAAAAACCTAGAGGCTTTGACCGAGCTATGGGGAGAGCTCAAGGGCAAACTGTTGACAGTAGGGAGGTGCATGGGCCCAGCATACCCACAGCAGACAGAGGATTGGCTGCTGGAATAAGCTCTTATTGCCATAGCGGCCCAGTGCTATCACTAGTGCCTGCTGGAGCTACCTGCTGGACTGTGTATTATTAGGACTGTTCCTCTTGTTTCCGAAGGTGAGTACAAAAAAATAGTCAACTTTTATACTATATTAGGCAATAATTAATAGTTTCCCTGTAATTTTTGATAATACTTATAACATTCCAATTCACAAATATTTGAAAAACTGTTAGTAATAAGAATAATTATGCTACATTGGATAGTACATTTATCATTTCTATTTTATTAAACAGATTTTAACCAATTTATTGTCCCTTCAGTAGCATTCAGTTATATACTATTTGAAAGTAAAGTTACCAACTTTAATTGTATTAAAAGTGTGTAAAGACACTAACAAACATTGCCATCATCACTTTCTGATTTTTCCATTCAGTGTGTTAACGGGTTTTAATAGTGCAGGTCATGCTCACCTCCCAGGCTCCTGTTTCATTTTCATGTCTGTACACCCCTCTGACCGATCTAGAATGTCAGTGTGGATCATGTGTTCAGTAGAGTTTACGTCAGCAGGGACTTGGCAGTAATGCCTAATCTACACCTGTTGCTATAATACTGCCTTTACTGCTCATTTTAGCTGGAGGACAGTCTTTGTGTTTGGTTAGTCACCTACTCTTCCTGAAGGAGTTCCTCTTTGACTGATATCTTTCATTATTTATTAAATTTCATTTCAGGATATGAAAGATGTATTCACTTTTGTACTTTTCTATTTTCCCTGTTTCCAGGTTTTACTATAGCTGACACTGCAGTAAGCAAATGGTGCCACGGGTCTTAGCAGTGCCTTTTCTTAGTTTTTACTTATTTTCCAACCAATGATTTATTGACCATTTAAAAACTAAATAATAGCTTTTGTATTTTTTGCCATTTTTATTTATATGTTAAGTAATACAATGTGTCTATTGCAAAACTACCCAACTACAACATACAGTTTTGTCTATAAAGTCTTTTCACATTCACAGGGATGTTAAAAAAAAAAGTCACACAATTCGTGTGAAAATAATCCATCATGCTCCCTGAACCATTCTTTCACAATTTAGGTCTGATGAGTCTTGCTGAAATAAATCCGAAACCATTAAAGAAGACAAAAAAAAGTCGGATACATTCTGGTTCTTCATTTTCCTGACACATAAAGTCAACTAAATCAAGTCAGCCCCCAGATCATAACACTAACGGATCATAACACTAACAGGCCACAAGGGATTTTGTTTGGCCACACAGAATACTTTATGTATTATATATATTATTTTATAATACTTCCCAGTATTGATCATATTATTTGTTTGTGACATCCCACTAATCATTTAGTGATTGAAAATGTATTTAATAAATTAAAACCCTACTTATTTACACACCATTCATGTTAAGATATGACCATATAAAAGCCCTACAAAATAATCTGCTTGTATATGACCATGGTGATATTTATCCATAACTGAGTGTGGTGATTATTTGCCTTAAACTTTTAAAAAGTCCATGGTTTCTTCAGTCAGTCTGTTTAAAGATGTTTTATCTCTAAGTTTACATGACCCACAGGCTCAGCAGGACAAGACACCCTGTTCTCATACAGCTAAAGCACTGTGAAATTTATGACACCGTGTCAGGTGTTGACATCACATTTAGAGAAAGTCTACTTCACACTGTGACACAGATCAAACAGACACTTAGTAGTATGCATCCTTATTTACATTAAATGATTAGTAAATCATTTTAAATACTTTGTTGGAAATGTGCTGCATCACAATTAAAACTCATATTATAATCTCCATATTTCTTTTAATCTTTGCCAGTATGGTCTATAAACATGTTTTTTAAGGAATATCAAGTAATAAAGAAAGTCAGCCAGTCAGACTTTCTTGGAGCACTTTAGAGATGATGTGCCTCTTGCAGTCTTTCCGAGTAGTCGAGCTTGTTGAACACCTCTATCAAGCCTTTCTATCCACCTTCTCCAAGGGCAGCTAGATTGGATTAAGGTCGGGTGACTGGACAGGCCATTCCATTACACACAGCACTGCATCTTCCTCTCTAAATATCTTTTGCTCAGCTTTTAGGTGGGTTTGGGTCACTGGAAATCAAACAGTATTCAGACAATGTCGAGCAAAATGAAGGTGTCCTCAGACATTTAATTAAAAGTATCCTGTTCTTTAAAGTAGAAATTAGAAAAATTTAACATGCTGTAAATGCAGAAGTCCCACAGTGATTTATACAACTTTGCTAAGACTAAGTATTAACATATAGCTACATTATACAATTTCCTTTTTGCAACACAAACATATTTTTATATGCACAGATTAGAATTGAAAGAACATCTGGGCAGCAAAGATGGCCAGCACCTTCAGTCGAATTCTGTCGAGCCGTAACACGGCCATAGTCATGGCCAGCCTGGGCGCAGGCACCCTGGCATCTGGCTATCTGCTGAGTGAATCTGGCATCTCTGCTGCTGAAAGGACAAAGCTCTATCCACCCAGGTAACATATTTTACATTTTCTTTTTTTTAACTAAGAATTGTTTGGTCAAAAGTAATACATGCAATAATCACAGTGGCATCAATGTAAAAAGGAGGCTCAGAAAGCAAAAGGGAGGTATTAAAGCTGGCCGTATAGAATCCTGAAATTCATATTATTAGAAACATAACAGTAACTTAGGTGGGACCTAAATGCTATACTGTTGTCATGTCAAAACTTAAGGGGTCTTTTTTTGTATAAAAACAAAAAAAAAATCTATATTTCGCTAAGACCTATGGGGCACGTGTGATAAGACCTTCAAATGTCCCACAGAAACTCTCACACACTTGGCTCATATACCAGTCACAAAGGTCACATTCTACCTCAACGTTCCTGCCAAACTCTTCATGGAACATGACCTTATCTGATTTGTGTTGGCCTTATGCTAAATGTATATCATGTTTGCTTATGTAATACTATGTAGTGCATCTAATACTTTAGGTGCTGGTAAAAATTAGGTCTTCTATAATTTGGAGTAAATTTATTCTGTGTGAAACAGGGAATTATTTAAGTAGTATAGAATAGTACATTTTTTAAAACCTTTTATTATCCCATAGAGGGAGATTTGCATTATTACAGCAGCAGTAGCAAAAGAAACACATAAAAATAAAATGTACATATACTTCTTAACTTATTATGGAGTATAAAGTACATAAAATAGATTTTTTAAAAAAAATTTATTTCAAGTTATAATTTGCAGTGGGAACTATTGCAATTATATTGTGTGTATCTATTGCAGATATATATTAACCTATTTATTTTATATTTACACATATAATAGTATATAGCATATATGCTTTATGTATCTCTGTCAGAACAAGTATGCATGAAGTGTTTTGAAAAATGGTAAGCAAAACTGCCTTTGCTAAAATTTGTCCATGGGGAGATCATAACTCATTTTTAAACAGGCACAACCTCTAGCCTCCATTACTGCCAATTTATCACTGACCACAAGGCTACTGTTGGCTGAATATTTTGGCTGGCAAACTCAAGCCATCAGTTACAATAAAGAGTGATACTGCTGTGTCTGATACACTCACATTTGCATGTCAGAGTGGTGTGCTCTGCTGAATATGGTCCATCAGCTAAATGATATGAGGTCAGTGTTCCTGATCTTTAATTATTTAAAAATATCACATAACAATAGTAATGTAATAGGAAACCTAAGTTCATCCGTATTGTACAGTACTTAATTCCTGATACCTGACTGCTGTATAGCAAATAAATTATAAATTGCAACCAGAAACTATGACTAATGAATGTATGTAATAGGAAGGTGTTCCTAGTATATTAGGAACTAATGTGTACTTACCCTCACCAGTCACTTTATTAGGGACAATTATACATCTGTTCGGCTAGACAGTTAACAAGCTACTATCCTGCCAAGTGTACAGTGCTCAGGAAAGGACATTGATGAATGATTAAAGGACAAATTGAGAAGATTGTGCATGAAATTAAGTGCCCAACCTTGTTTAGCACCTGTACACCTTCAGGTTTCAAGGTTAGAATTTCTAATATATATATATATATATATATATATATATATATATATATATATATATATATATATATGTGTGTGTGTGTGTGTTAGTCCAACTAATACTTGATTGTCCAAATATGACAGATGTATGACTAAAAACAGCTACTGAGTGTTATCAGGTAATAGTCCTAATAATCCATATTGAAAACTTTTCATTTGAAAATTTTCTAAGCCACTTGAAATTAGGGTCAGGTGAATTTCGATACCCATTGCAGTGCTCTTTAAGTAATAGGCAATAAAACTTATTGGACAGATTGCTAATCTGTCAGGTAAAGAGACAAGCCCATTCACACACTGATTTACATCAAATGGATGTGAGCATGTGGAGCACATGCAGACTCCAAAAAAACGGACCCAAATTTAATCCAGGTTCTCCTTACCATGATGAAACCACGCCATCACATATCACCTATTTACCTTTATACATATAAGTGATAATTATTTTATGTTTTGCGCTCCATTATTAGATTCTGTCCCTATTTCTTGCAGTGCTGATTTTCCCGATCTCCGCAAGCATAACAACTGCATGGCCTCGGCTCTTTCTCCTGCCATTTATGCTCGGCTAAGGGACAAGGTCACCCCAAACAACTTCACACTAGACCAGTGCATTCAAACTGGTGTGGACAACCCTGGGCATCCCTTCATCAAGACTGTGGGAATGGTGGCTGGAGACGAAGAGAGCTACGAGGTATTGAATTAAAACTGAGTCAATCATATACATTAAAATTAAGACTGGTGTTGAAAGCTTTAACAGTTTACATTTCATTTGCAAGATGACCAGAATTATTAATATCCTTTTGTTAAAAACTTACTTATGGTTTTAACGGTTAGCAACACTTCTGTCTGTATGTGCAAATGCCATCCATAGGTTTTTGCTGACCTCTTTGATCCAGTCATCAAGGACAGACACAACGGTTATGACCCCAAAGTCATGAAGCATCCTACAGATCTGGACAGCTCCAAGGTGAGAGATATTTAAAACCATGTACTATAATTTGAAATGTCTTTTGAAACAATCACTATAACTTAATGTTGTTGTGCAGATCCATTCTGGTATGTTTGATGAGAACTATGTGCTATCATCCCGTGTACGCACTGGTCGCAGTATTCGGGGACTTAGCCTGCCCCCCGCCTGCTCACGCTCTGAAAGGCGTGAGGTAGAGCGAGTAACTGTCCAGGCTTTGTCTGGCCTGAAGGGTGACCTTAAGGGGAAATACTACAGCTTGACTGAGATGTCTGAAAAGGATCAGCAACAACTTATAGACGTAAGCCATTTCACAAAAGTACAAAAAAAAAGTTGATTTATAATGGGTTCAAATTTGTAATATAAATTTTTAGGCAAACAAAAATAATTAGGAAATACACCTTAATTTAAATTATTGTAATCCAGATTGAGAACTCTTTTGTCTTTTCCCATGCTGGTTTACCCCAGGAGCACTTTCTATTTGATAAGCCAGTGTCTCCTCTCCTAACTGCAGCTGGTATGGCCAGAGACTGGCCAGATGCACGGGGAATTTGGTAAGGTATAGGTAGTTTTCAGGGACTTCAAGCATCAATGGCTAAACAGATGGCACATAATACAAGTATTAAAACAATCTGAGTGAAAGCACTAAAAAGGGGTTAGTGACATGGTACAGTCAATTCAAATTATACTCAATGATTACAGGTTTAGCTAATTTTAGTAATAACCATAATGACGAATACAGTACACATAAATAAATTAGATTCAATTAGTTAAAAGTCTAAAATTCTGTTTTTTTGGGCATAGACTATGACCAACTGAAAATAATGACACAACCGCAATGTTTTTTTATTTCCAAAAAGTGTGGTACCAAATATTATGTTGGCGTGTTCAATCTGTAACTGGCTTTTTGTGTGAATAATATCAGTTTGAACTTATGTAATCTGTTGTTCCTTTGCAAGCAAAAAATAAAAATGTGTATCAAAGCAATTATTTTTAAGGGAAAATGCAGGGCATCTGAAAGACATATAATAGTATCAATCATAATACTTTATTAATCCCCTAGGGGAATTGCAGATATCAATATCTCTGGACTTTGTATAAGAATCAGACCCATATTACAGTACCACCAACACATTCCTGACATAGTAAAATAAAGTGCTAAGTAATATATTCTGATTTATATTCTACATTTTTTTTATAAACTGTAAACAATCTTGAGGTAATTGATGCTCAAAGTCTTTAAAATTCTTTAGATAGCAGTTGCAGTGCTGTATAGTTTTTAGGTTTTCTCATTAATGGGATTTTTATGTGAGATTTAATTATCTGGACACACATCTTTAGCTTTTGCTATATAGCATGTATTCTAGCAATCTTTTATGTTCATTCCCATGTGTTTTTGAACTCCCCTTTACATTTGTTCCTGATTGGTTTGTCCATCCCAGGATCACTTCTTGTTTGACAAGCCTGTCTCACCCTTGCTGACATGTGCAGGGATGGCTCGTGACTGGCCTGATGCCAGGGGAATCTGGTATGGTGCATGAGACCGGCACCACCAGTGGGTTTCTACTGACTGCATGTACATTAGTGTGTGCTGTGCCAGAAGTGTGATTACAAAAAAGGATCTAATCAATAATGTCTAATAAAGTGCCTTATAGTTTTTGCACTTTAACATCCCAAGCTGATGTCTTTTATAACTAACTTTTTGGAGAATGGGTTTGTATATAATCATGAATATTTAAACTATTTCTAATAAATGTGTCATTTCACAGGCACAACAATGAAAAGACATTCTTGATCTGGATCAACGAGGAGGACCACACCCGTGTCATCTCCATGGAGAAGGGTGGCAACATGAAGAGAGTCTTTGAGAGATTCTGCAGAGGACTGAAAGAGGTTTTCCATCATTTGGTGTATATGTTTTTTGCTTTTATATCAAGCTGTACTAATAGCAATAAATGTTTGTGGGTTTTATAGGTTGAGAGACTGATTAAGGAAAGAGGGTGGGAGTTCATGTGGAATGAACACCTGGGCTACATTCTGACATGCCCATCTAACCTGGGTACAGGACTAAGAGCTGGAGTCCATGTCCGTCTGCCTCTTGTCGGCAAGGTACTGCCAAAATCACAAACACAAATCCTTTGATTGATGAATCATTTATCTACTCCAAGTCTAAACTTCATAACAAGGGAAAATATAACAAATTAACTCCATGAATCATTTAGATAAAACTGACCACAACACCACATGTCTGCTCTAAAATTAATTAAAATATCCCTGAACTGACAAGAAATGTAAATGATTAAGTTCTGCTGTATACTGATTCTGATTACAGAAACTGGTGTTCGGGTCAGATTTGCTAACACAGCTTTACATTCAAAAATTCTTTCACAATGCAACCCTAGAATACTTTCTTTAACAATGCAACCGCTCCCAATAGTGCAGTAATTTGAAAATTATAAGGGGATGGAAAGGGGGGGTCAGTCTTGTATTAAATTTAGAGCACAGTTCTTAAATGACACATGTTTCATGTTTTATGTTTTATGTGCTATATCTATATCTATATATATCTATATCTATATCTATATCTATATATATATATATATATATATATATATATTAGGTTTAATAATTCAATTGAAATGTAATTAAAAATGTGACATTGTGACTTATGTTTCATTTTTAAACGTTGACTTTACATCTCTTTCAGGATCCACGCTTCTCCAAGATCCTGGATAATCTCAGGCTACAAAAGCGTGGCACAGGTGGTGTTGATACTGCTGCTGTGGGTGGTGTTTTTGACATCTCTAACCTCGACCGTCTGGGAAAGTCTGAGGTAAATAGCTTCTCAGCTGTAGGAAGTCTTATCCGCACCTTAAAGGCTTAATAGGATTGGCTGGAAGGCATACTTATTACTCCAGAAGGTGAAAGAATATTTATAGATAGAGACAGATCTTTGACAACACTCTTAAGTGACATATATTTGCAGATAGATTTTCTCATAGAATTTTTCGCCCAGGCTTTTTATAATTTAAGATTTATTAAAAATATATAAATGGGTTGAAAAGTGTGGGTTTCAAGTGGAATCAAAGAAGCCATATGTTCGACCAGGCTTTAAAGCAGTTAAAGAAGTAGTAATAACACACACACACATTTTGTATCAAAAGCGTAAATAATAATTGCAAAAGAATTGTGTGCATCTACGTTTGTGAAAACATTTTGTGGAAGGCCCTACTTTGTTCCAGCATTACTGTGCAACAGTGCACAAAGCAATTCATTTAGGCATGATTGAGTTTGGCGTGTCTGAACTTGCCTGACCCACACTGAGCCCTGACCTCAACACCATCATACACCGTTGTGTTTGAAATAGAATGGAAATTGTGAGCCAGGTCCTCACACCCAACATCAGTGTCTGAGTTCAAGTGTGATCTTGAATAGACAAGTTTTTCCACATACAAACTGCTAATTATATGGACATCATCTTCCCAGAATAGTTAAAACTATTATGGCTGCAAATACGGACCAATTTAGCATAGAATATTCTAAATGCTATTGTAGATCTAATGTGTAGGCGTCCAAATATGTTTATCCATATAGTGTAAATTAAAATATTTTCTGCTCACAATAACCAAGGTTGCAAAGTTCAGATTCCATCTTTATATGTATGTAATTCAGGACTTAATTTAGCTAATTGATGGGCATGAAGATGGTGTTCTATTGTGAGAGTGAAATGTCTCCCTGTTTGCATGCAGATGAGTTTTTTTTTTTTTTTTTTTTTTTGCTATGCACCGTATAAAATGCTGGTTAAAAGGTAAACTATACTATGCAAAGAGTACTTCTACTGAAAATTGGAGCTCCAGGCTTATCAAATAGAGTTCTCTCTATTCATATTTATGACGTGTTGTGACAGTAGCAATAGAGACCGAGAAATCCATATCAATAAACCATCCGAAAAAATATTGTCATGTTTTGCAGCATTCTACATGTACAGTATTTTAGGTTCAAACTGATTCTGGATGACTTAAACAATACTGATTTAAGTATCTGATCAAAACAACTGGGAAAAGCCCTGCTGTTCTGTTTTTGAAACACATTGTCACGGAGTTCATCAAAAAACTCAAACCTGCTTTGTTCTAGGTTGAACTGGTTCAGTGTGTGATTGATGGGGTCAACTTTCTGATTGAATGTGAGAAGAAACTAGAAAAAGGCCAGGACATCAAAATCCCACCACCCATTTCCCAGTTCAGGAAATGAGCATCTTCCATCAGAGAACGTCCAGCTGAGAGCTAGGCTGATGAGAGACCCACAGGCCGTGCCCTTTACAATCTCCACTACTGCTACAGGTCTTACTGGTTAGCCAGCCTCAATAAACCCTTCTAATAAAACAACCCTGTGTGTTTGGTGTATTTTCTCAAGCTTTCTAACAGTAATGCAGTAGGGTAAATGGCTTCAATATGTTTTAAAAGACTAGCCTGGAGGTGAAAAAGTAACAATGAAAATTGCTGTCTGTATACTGACACAATTTATTACGATAGCACAGATGATATAAAGCCATAAAGCAATAACACGGGGATTATTGCAACATATTTTTAAAAAAGATCAAATGAAAACAAACCTTGCACCATTCCTCTTGATCAATTTCCGTTTATCTTACTGTGAGTAATTTTAGTCTGTTGAATCTTACGATGCATTTACTGCTGTAGTTCCTAAAGTCAGAATTAAATTTAGTAATCCACTGTTTAGATAAGCTTTGTGCATATATGCATTCTGCTAAGACATTATAATGATCCTTATAAAGACATAAAAATGAACATGTAACAGACTAAGAAAAATAAGTCATGTTTTATTTTATAAGGACAGGATTTAAAGTTTGGTCACATGATTGACGAGTGGTTAAATTGTTATTGGTGCCTTAAAGGATTTAGGAGAAGATCAAATGTACAATCCACTGATTATACCAGGGCACTACATTCTTGCCTTGTCATTTAATTCATCTCAACTCTATTAACCTATTTTCTATCATTTACACTGCGCGCTGTATCTAATACAGTTTGTTAATGAACGGTTATACTGGTCCACACACCATGACCTAGCCTGTCTTGTCTAATCAGCAGAAAGCTAAGACTTTCTACTGGGCTGATTTCCTTTTCTCCAAGTGGATTAATGACGTGTGCCTCATAATACCATTACGACCTCATAGTGGAGGACCAATAGGTCTGCTGTGGCATGGGGGCAGGGAGAGCAGTATAATAAGAGACTCAAAGAGGAAATTATCATTTTATAATAAACTATGACCACCGGGCCTTCTTTAATTCAAAGCTAATTTCATAGCAGTGCATGATTGTGACCTCATGAATAAGTGGCTGTCACTGCATTACATTTAGTGTGACTATGATCACATAGGCCGAGGTTTGGAGTGGATCCAGGAGGATTTATAGCATGCAATAATGATACTGTGCTGCTGTGGAGGATAATTAAGAATGTAGGCAGCTTTATCAGTGGTCACCACTGGACATTGTTTTGCATATTAGCCACAACCTCCTTTTATAGACCTGGTAAATCTATATTTTACCATCTTACAGTATTTTGAGCATTCAAATATTTTATATTTTATATATATATATATATATATATATATATATATATATATATATATATATATATATATATATATATATATATATATATATATATAATTTATTTTAACAAATAGCACACTGGGATCCAGATTCCAATCCTGTGTACCTGCATGGTAGTAAGAGTATGGTTTGAGTTGTGTGTGCATCTGAGATAATTTAATGCCATGAATAGTATCCAGTCCTGCACTAGGGTATTTTCTATTGCTTTTATGTTGCATTTAATTGAATTTTACAAATTATTGTTTTGTATCTTGGTATAGTGGTCATGCCATAGTGGATACTTTCCACCTCTCAGCATCTGAATCCATATACGGATGGAGTTCCCACGTTCTTAACTTGTCGACGTGGGGTTTTATCTAGGTTCTCTGGTTTCCTTTCACTGTCCAAAAACATGCATTGGCTGCTCCCAAAATTCATATATATATATATATATATATATATATATATATATACACACACACATATATATATATATATATATATATATATATATATATATATATATATATATATATATATATATATATATATGTGTGTGTGTATGTATGTGTGTGTGTCTGTGTGTGAGAGAGAGAGAGAGAGAGAGTATGTGTGCATATTTATGAATTGGAGCTCTGTCCTTGATATATCTGCCCGTTGCCTGAAACATTCTGCCCTGCGTCGGCATAGGATCCCCTATCCCCCAGAACCCTAGTATGGCAATAATGCAGTAAAGATAACAAAATGAGAAGAGATTTTGACAAAACCACAAAATACGTTTGTGCGATCTTGGATCTCAACTATAGTAAAATAAATAGTGAATGAATTGTTTATCCTTCAGATGAGTGTCCAGGTTGAATAAGACTGTAATTACATGAAAAGGTTTATCAAGTGGATACTGTTGCATTACAATTATTGTTTTATTTTTTCCTTAGCTTTAAACAGCTACCTGCTACTCCAAACAGAAAGGTACCTGTCTGCAATTCCAGCAGGACCATCAAACCCAATCAAACCCAGGACCATTTTGTTGTAAGGTAAGTGCTACCCACTCAGTCACTGTGACATCCGAGTGTCATGAATTATGTGAACTAAAAAGACATTTTAAAAGAAAAGCTGTTTTTTTTTGTTGGCTACATCATTAAACTAAGTAAACAGGTGGAAAAAGACCCCGCTGACTTAAATATCTGCCCGGCTAGTGTTGCCTCAATCTGCTGTTAGGTGTAGTTATTGCGAGTTGGAAATGTCTAAGAGCAACAGCAGCAATAGTGAAGTGCCAGGCAGCACGGTTTCAGAGAAAGTAAAAGTGAAGCTGAAGCACAAAGCATGAAATTCTGAAAAATTTAACACCAAGTTTCAACTCTGCCTCCAAAAGCAAAGTCAGCACAATAACTTTTTGCTGTAAACTTTGTAAGCCCAGTAGAAACAGAGCAATATGCAATGTGACAATTTAAACTTAAAGAAAAGAAAAAGATGCTGAAAATACTTAAATGGTTATTTCTGTTAAAATCTTTTAAAATCTTTGTAGGCCTTTTATAAATATATATATATATATATATATATATATATATATATATATATATATATATATATATATATATATATATATATATATAATATATACTGTAGATCTTCCTCAACTACTTGTATTTGTATATTCTGTTTTATATTTGCTAATATATTTGGCATTCGATATGATTGCATAGTGGATACCTCAATGCAAGAAACCAGTGTTTGCATCCTTTGTATTAAAACAGTCATTAGAGCAATGGTTAAAGAACAATAGATAATTGTTGTTGTGTATAAAAATCTTAAACTATTAGTTCTATTTGGATGCATTCATAAGGTCATTCTGTGTAATGTTCTTTTAAGGTAGCTTATTAAACCACCTGTATAATGTCCCACTATACTAGAAGTTCAGACAAGCTGCATAATGTATGTTATGTTGTCTCTAATATGCATTATAGTGTCTGTTTATCTATTTTTATATATTTTTTTCATTCTGGTTTTATCCTATTCCTGTATCTATAATCTAACACTTTTCTGAATGACAATCAGTTGAGAGATGCTGGTTAAACCTAAAAACATTTCACATAGAAATCATTTGAAGTTGATACAAAACATTTCCTTTGTAACCTGTATGGTTTGACATGCTTCTAGTTCAAAATCGTATTTATATAAAATCAAATATTTGATTTTATTTGATTCAATTTTTTTAAATAATCTCAGTGCAGCAAGTGATAAACATGGCAAGACAAGGCAATCCGTCAGTGTTGGGGGACTGTTGCTGTGCACTTATATGAGATCCAATGGTTGTTCAGTTCAAACAAACTAATTCCAGTTCTCTTAAAATTTCTAAGCGATGCAATTAATAACAAAATTATGTTTAGCTCCAAAGTGTTTATCTAGTTCACAAAACTTTGCAAATAAATGATTGGCCACTGATACCTTTTTGTCACGATTAAGGATCAATCCAGCAGGTGGCAGTAAAAAACACAAAGAACACATCAGTTGTTTTAGTTACTCCGTGAATAAACACAATGTCAAAACGTGTTTAACCGTTTCAGCCTGGAGATGTGAAAAGTGAGCTCATTTTCGCGATTTGATGACGATTCTAGATATTAACTTTGCGGATTGCGGAACCAATCACTAATGGCGCATTTCTGCTCATAACCTTCTTATGGTTTGGTTTATATCTATTTCACCGCAGGTGCAATTAAATGTAATGCATTTGTGCAAGATAATTGGGTATCAAAAACACCAGGGAATTACCAGATTATGATCGACAACCCGCTCAGGTCCTAGACAGGGCCATCCTGCCGGTCACGGATGTGTGCGCTGTGTGGATAGACACGAGATGGCACGCTCCTGGCTGTGACCTTCATGGTGGCTTGCTTCTCTCTCCGGCACTGATTTCTGATTTACCGCCGAGCTGCTGCTTCTGTCAGGGCCTGTGGGTTGCTTTCCATGCTCTGACAGAGGAACTCAAGGGCAAGTATAGGCAGGCAAGGCAGAAAGACTACAGCAAAGGGCAAGGAAACATGTCTTAAAAAAGCAATACTGGCTTTATTTTAAAAAGCAGCCATGGTTGGGGAAGGACTATAATGCTTGATGCTTGATGTGTTCTCTCAGAATTCCTTAGTGGGCTTCTTGGATTCAGAGTAACACCTGATGGGGTTAAAAATATCTAAAATCAACTATTTCACTGTTTGGCCCTGGGCCTCTTCACTGCAGTCTGTAACAGATCCAATTTTTAGTGATTAAATGATTTGAATGAATCAGTATCAGAAAAACTGCCATATACCCAAGTTCCAGCAGCAAAGCCTGCTTTTGCTTTTACCCTCAAAACCGATATATCACTTAACAACCCCATCCACTGACATCTTGCAATCATCTGATTATCATACGATGTTTACCATAAATTTGGCACGTTGCAGAAAATACGAAATGTGCCTCTGTTGAAAGCTGTCGTGCACAGGAGGTTCAGGGAGTCTGAGCCTCTCTGAGCAGATGCTGAGGCTGATGATGATGGATGTGGAAGCGATGCTTGTTCAGGGACCGGGGGAGCCTTTCACACGATCTACTCAGTCTGTTGTTTCAATGAGATTCCAGCTACTAATTTTCTGATACAATTAACTTTATATGAAAAAAAAAGAACGACTATAGCGTTGTTACCCCAGTTTTATCTATTCCATTTATTAGGTACAAGTCTGGTTTTAGACAAGAATCATCATTAAAGACACACAAGGTTTGGCAACAAATACAAGTTGTGTCACTTTGGATTTTGCATGATATTCTGAAACATGGAGCCTATATACTTTTAACACACACACACACACACATTTGTTTTTATGAAAAAGGTTTCTACAATATTTTGGATCGTGTATGTCATTTTTCATTGATCACCAATTCATTGATGTTAGATAAGAGGGCCAAAATACCCACTTTAGTTCACCCCAAAGGTGTTTAATGGGGTTGAGGTCAGGAGGGATGTGTGCGTGTCTGTGTGTGTGTTTATATGCGGCCCATAATTCATACAGTGACAATTTCTTTCAACATTTGTACAAGGCCCATTGGTTTTGTCACTACATAGCAAAGGTCACATAGGTTTAGGTTCTTCTTTCAATGCAATATCCTGACCGCTCTTTTCTTAAACACATTTTAAAATAAAAGTCATTTGTCACTGGTTGTACCAAATGACGTTGGAGAAAATAGGGATTTATGGCTGATAGTTTGGCGGTCACTAGGGTATCATCAGAGTGGCTCGGTTTATAAATAGTCATAACTGTAATCATGATATCCTGCCAAATATGTTGATATTAGGCTTAATATGATTTAATTATATTTAAGCATATAGATAATTTCAACATTATGAAATGAAAGAAAAATGCCTTACATAAATAACAATCTCTTTCTATTAAACCAATATGCATTTACTATTACTGGAGCAATGTTATGTTCACCACATTACATCTGTTTCTGTTTATCTTTTCTTCTCGACCATGTTTGTCAGTGAATGACTGGCCTCCTTAGACTTCCTGCCTCTTTCTGTAAATGCATTACACACAAACTGACCATTATCCTTTTAGTGCTTGGACAAAACAGATAGTTGTAGTCTCAAAAGCATCCCCAATGGCAACTGTTTCAAAGCACACAAAGCCTTCAGAAACAAGCCATGGCTCTGATTACTTGCTAATTGGTTCTAGTTCTGTTTCATCCCATGTGGACAAAAAGACGTCTCTCCCGCTTGTCAGTCATTTAATTTAAGTTCTAAGATTTTGTGTCACGCTCTTAGATTTGTTTGTGTCCATGAGAAAAGCAAGTACACCAATTTATTGTAGTGTATAAGAATTGAATTGTTGACAGTAGTATTTTACAGTGACATAAATTTTGATTGTAAATTAATATTTATTATTATTATTATTATTATTATTATTATTATTATTATTATTATTATTATGTTATCATCAGTAGTAGTAGTAGTAGTACTATACTCCTATAATATTAGTGAGATAGATAACTTAATAAAACTTTAAATTAAATTAAATTAAATTAATGATAAGTTAAATGTATTATTCAAATGAGCTTTTGAACTCAACATCTTCAAAATTCATTGGGTAAATAAATAAATATACCCAGCCATTGTGCGCTGTCAAACAAAGGCAAAACTGTCATTTATACTTGTCTAGTTTGAAAGATTAAACAGGTCAGAAGTATTAATCTGGTACATCCACTTGTACAGAAGCCATTAATAGGCCAATAAAATACCTTACAATGAAAATAATTCATGGTGCCCTATTTGTTTGCATGCTTACAATATATTATGCTAAACAACACATTGACCAATCTTTTTGTAGCAAGATAAGAACCTTGAAGTGTCCTGATACACATTTTATGCATTATTTTAGCAATGGACACAATCGGTGTCTGCCATAGTTAACTATGTTAAATCATAGTTAATGATTTCAGTCCATTTGTCCGTATGACTTATTATTAAAATGTTTTTTTATTCAATTAATTAATTTGTTGATTTATTTATGAATGTATTAATTTATTGGCCTGATTCTGGAGTCTTTCTTTTAAACAATGACACACCATTCTCATTGGTTGACGTTACTGAAAATGATTTTATTCACCCATTTACAATAAATTGATATAAACCTGCCCGAGTGTGTTGCATTTTGGTAAGATTAACGTTTAAGAAAAACACATTTCAGTAATAAGCACATACAGTAAGTCAAAACATATCACAAACAGACCAGCAGGTAACAAGAATGCTTTTTATCTACACAAGTATCCTAGTTAAGATCATTTTGCTTTCAACAACCTCCGTTCGTTCCTCCTCTCCATTACATGCAGCTGAGTTGGTTTATTTAAAAATTTGATCATAATACATCTTATTCGTTGCCTGTACAAAATTGGGAAAACAAATTCACACGTGACCCATGCTTTAAACCAATCATAGCATGCAGTGCACGTGGCTGCGTTGAACAAATGCTTATAAAATGAACACTGATAAATAATAGGGATAAATGAAACGAAATAAGTCAACAGTAGCAATCACGACGGGCTTCTGTTTCTTCTTAAGGAATCGTCATAAATAAATAGATCAATCAATAAATAAATAGATAAATAAATAAGAATTCGGTAAGAACATTTAAATAAAATATCGTATCCAACACGAGTAAATGTACACGTTTAAAAACGGTCTACCACGCCTGTGCGTCAAATAACGTTCCGATATTGTTTTCCGTTTTCCTTTTTAAGGCTGCCAATTTGTAATTTCACAGTTACGAGCTCGGATCCTGAGTGGCTCTTGACCGTCCGTGAAAATACTGCTCTTTTTTACGACGACGTGTTGATTAGGTGAAGCTCATGGAGACAGTGTGCTCCAGCGCTTTGCGGCGCAGTGAGGCGATGCTGCTGCCTCGCCACACGTCACTGTCCGGGGAGCTGCACAGCTGGGGCGAACCGCTGGCGCTGGTCGGGCCCGAGAGGGAGGCGGGAACCATGCCGGGGAAGGCGGGCTGGTACAGGTGCGACTGCAGGCCCGAGCCGTTCGACGACAGCCCGTTGGAAAGACCCATGGAATTGGGCGGCGGCGCGCCTCCCAGGCTGCACTGCGACAACGACTGCGCCATTGACGGCTGTCGGCCTAGTGACGGCGGCAGCTGCAGTTGAGACACGCCCGCCATTCCTGCGGCAGCCCAGCGGCCGTCGTTAGCGTGGAACGAGCACAAACCGTCTCCCATAGCGGCCCCCGGGAACTGCGGCAGACTGTGGGTGGGGAGCAGCGTGCCGGGAGCGCGGAACACATTCGTGGTCTTCTTGCGCTTCTTCCACTTGGCGCGCCGGTTCTGAAACCACACCTGCACCAAAACACAAGCGTGATGAGCTCCTAAGTAGTGGCCACTTCCACGTAGAAGACTCGAAATATTATATATATATATATATATATATATATATATATATATATATATATATATATATATATATATATATATATATATATATATATATATATTGGCGCGCATGTATATATATATATATATATATATATATATATATATATATATATATATATATATATATATATATATATATGTGTGTGTGTGTGTGTGTGTGTGTGTGTGTGTATGCTTCAAAATGAAGGATTATATTGAGAGAATGAAAGAAACAAAAATAATTCGCACAATTGTAACGCTACTGTTGTTTTATTAGCAAAAAGTCAAGATTTGCGCAAATAAAATTGCCCAGGAAAGAAACAAGCTCCAAAACACAAGTTAGAATTCCCAAAATAATTTCACTCCTTCGACTACGTAAAAATAGCGCCCACAGACGTAGGTTAGTGATTTTTTTTTATTTTGTAGTTAATGCTCACTTAATAGCTTATATAAAAAAAACAAAAGTGATTATACGTTAGAGATGATGTGCGTTCATGTTTTTTCGGAATTTCTAAAATTTATTTTCCTTTGCTAAAACTTACGATGGTAAACAATTACCAACATAAAATTGAAGCCGTTAGTTTTCTTCGGTAACCGTTTTATTTATTTCCTTAACATGTCTTTTTTTTTGTTTTTTCAAATTGAATGGTAATGTTCCACATTTTGATTGTATATTTATTATCTTTTACAAATTTAACCGATGACTTCATTATTTTTTTTATTTCGTCTGTCTATGATTAAATATATTGCATATATTTTAAGCAAATTTGTATCGGATATTGTGGTTTTAAATATAGGTTGTCTGTATAATAGTTTTTTAACCTAATGGTTTCTAACTTTATAATAATATTGTCTGTGCGCATTTTTCCAGTCCTTTCTGTCTTTTTAATTTACTTAATTTATTTATGTTCGGTTCGGCTTTTTTTACGCTGTGACATTTAGCATTGCATCCGAGCACCTTGCGGTTATTGTCTTTACGTCTTGCCTATTTTCCAACATGCTATTAAACCAGACAAATACTAATATAGGGTCATTCAACAGTCACAAGCGTCAGTTTGTTCCTAATATGCCATTTCACATGGCACCATAAAGTAGAGAATAATATTTTGCTGGTTGACTGAAATGAAGACGTTGTGCTTGATAGACCAATCCCAGAGATAAATGGTTGCTTGGCCCAGGTGCTTTATCACCTAGACTGCAAATAAATTCATAAACTAGGCCTGCTATATTGGAAGATGTGCCTTAGCCGTTCCTTTTGTGAAAAATAACATTGGAAACATTCACACAAATAGCTACATTTTGACGAAAGTTGATCGATGCGTTCATTTGCAATTGAGTAAAAATGAAAACGATTCAACGTGTTAATCTTTCACAACTGATATCTTTTATAATTAAATGGATATTTATTTATCTGAATGGCCACTTTTAAAAAATGTTGTTTAACAAAATTTAATTATCAAATGTAAATGTTAGCTATGCTAAAAAAGCGCAACTGCGAATAACCCCGAGAAACTATCAGGAAACGTCAAAATAACAGCATACTTATGCCATGTTTCATAAATGTATTATTACGCTTTTAAAAGTACCCATGTCGTTTAATAACCATTTCATTTAATTTTATTCAGTCACTGTGAAAATGAACATGATTTGTTAGCTATTTTAATGTATTTCTGTTTTTAAAGCTAGTTCTTTAAAAAGGCGTCTAGGATCAGTACCACGGACAGTGCTTCATCTGCATCCCGTTAAAAACGCTTGCGTATTAATATATTTTTAGTTAATAAAACACAAATGGCAACAAAAACTAAAACTTGAGATAAGATTATTATTGTGGTATTATTATTATGGTAAAATTATTGTTTTTAAAAAGATTAAAAAATAGTTTACTAAATAGCCCAGCATTTTCACCAATTCATTTGGATTCAAAATAACAACTTTTTCGTTTAATCTTGTATTTAGTTTACAAATACAAACAAATACGACTGATTGATTTCGTCTCAGCGTTTAACCGACGGCGTGGGTTTCTCACCTGAACGCGTGATTCTGTTAATCCGATCCTTAGCGCCAGTTCTTCTCTCATGAAGATGTCGGGATAATGGGTTTTTGCGAAACTCCTCTCCAGTTCGTTAAGCTGCGCTGGAGTGAAGCGGGTCCGGTGCCGTTTCTGTTTCTGTTGATTCTGTTGTCCACTTGATTGACTCGAGCCTTGCTGTTGTTGTTTCTCTTGCTCCTTGGCTCCAACTTGCTGCATGCCGCCGGGGTTCGAGCCCCCATTGCTGATATCTTCCCCGGGGAGCAACGTGGCACCCTCGACCGCGTCCGTAGCGGAGCTCAGATCGCCGGGGTGTCCGCTGTCCGTGCCGCCGAGTCTGCACTTTAAAGCCTCCCTATGACCCAATAACTCGGCCGCGGCATCCTTCATCCCTGCAAATTGGTCGTGCAAAATTAAGTTTCTCCGTAGCGCAAAACACATAAAAATCGAGTCTCTATTATCAAACAATAATTGAAATTCAAAATATTCTATTTAACACCACTAGGTTAATCGTGGTTCCCGTCCAACCAGCAAAATTCAAAGAATGCGTTCTATCAATATTTAGACAGGCTTGATAAAATTGACTGCGTGTAATTAATTTACCAGATAATGAATTACAATATCGAGTCATTTAAGTTCAAAATTAGATTAAGCATTAAGGCTAAATTCGTTCATAATTACAGAGATGGAAAGTTCCTCTATAGCTTACAGTGGAGCTGCAGACCGGAGTTGGGTGGCTGTAACTCACCGAGGCGAGTGTCCAAGAGGTCGGCGTGAGAAAGCATCGCGCACCGGTGCCGAAACTAACCCTAAAACTTTTAACTCCGTTAAACAGCATAGAGTGGCCAAATGAAGAAAAATTCTCGGCGCGTTTAAAAAAAGGTGGCTGCAAGCATTATAATGTTTTTTAGAGAGACAGGGAGGCGCTTAATAGGTGGGTGAGCGAGTGAGCTTCCTCATATGAGAGCCAATCAGAATTGAAGACTGGAAATGTCGCGCCCAACCGCCAGCATCCACAAACCCAGCAATTACTGTCTTCTTAATAACAGCCCCTGATTTATACTCTCTCGGCCCTTTATTGTGCGCCATAAATGGGTTCATAATCATAACGCACAAATAGTTGATAATAAATCTAGCTAGATTAGGAAAAATGCTAAATGTCCAATTGGCAAAAACCATCGAAGGCTTTAGACTGAGAGAAATCGACATCTGATGAAGTCACAAATCGGAGCCTCCTATTTTGGTGGAGGGAAATAAATCGAATGGGAATAGTGCAGCCATATGTCCTACTAAAGCGAAAATAAACACATCATTCGCCGCATTTTGGGGTATTCCGAGCGTCTTTTGCTTTGCCCGCGTGCAAGCGGGCCTGCGACTTCATATCGGGAGAATCCATCCATCACATGAGATTAATTCTCGGAGGCAGTTAACCACACTTCTAAAGTACATTTTCCAACTACTCATTTTCAAGACCATTAAGCACTTGAGGCATTTAGCGCCAAATATATATATATATATATATATATCGATATTTACCGTGAGATCAGTTGATTATTAGGCGACGAATAAACCACGATACACCAGCGTTTCGATGGAACGAGCATCTAGCACGTTTTCTGAACTTTGATTTCGATATGAGGAAAACAATGTCAATGTGCTGCTTTATTTCTGAACATTTTCTGATCATCGGCGTTAGACGAAATTTTGATCGATTAGTATTCTTAAAATTACAAGGAACTTGTATGATTTATTTTCAATGGTCAAATGCCACATAGAAAAAAATGCCTTTTTATAATTTCTATATATTGTGCATGTGGGAAATTTTGCAGTTATTAAATAAACACTGTACCGTTTATTTCTCTGCTATTTACAGTGAGATTCTTAATTCTTATTTTTTTTTTGCTACCTTTCCCAGTTTTTTTCCGACCTTCTCTCCTCTCGGCTCTAAAATATTCGGAGATGTGCGGATGCAGATGTGAACAATGTAAAGATACAGCTGTAGCCTTTGTGCATATTTCCGGATGACACGACTCAATACTCTTGAGCTGATTTGGTTGGACTTGTTATAGCAAACGGCACCATTTTGTCTCCTGTTGGAATATAGATGACGTTATCTGAGGAGAGTTTTTTTCTTAATTTTTTTTTATTTGATCGATTATTGGTCATTTATTTGCCTTCGAGTCTTCACTAGGTAATATTTGTAACATTATATTAGAGCACCATGGGCGTTTTAAACACGATTAGGCCACATATAGATTATGTTTGGACAGCATTTTTTAAAACTATGAAGGCATAGCTGTATTATCAAATTAACGCGTAATTAAAAAAAAAAAGATTATAAAAAATAATCTTAAAGTTAAACCGGGAATTTTTTTTTAGCAGAAATGAATGAAATTAAAACTAAGCAAATATTACTGCTATTGTTATAATAGGCTATAATTGTTACATATTATATATTGTTAAAATAATAATAATAATAATAATAATAATAATAATAATAATAATAATAATAAAGTATTATTATTATTATTATTATTATTATCATTATTATTATTATCATTATTATTATTATTATTATTATTATTATTATTATTATTATTATTATTATTGTTGTTGTTATTATTATTTTAATTTTCTTCCTTTATTAATTGTTCATCATTTTAATATGTTACAACAATTGAAAAATCAATACATTTAAAAGGTCTTATTATTAACAACAACGATAATAATAATAACTGTATTATTATGATTATTATTATTATTGTTATTATTATTATTATTTACTCATTATTATCATTATTAAATATTTTTAATAATAATTTTATTACTATGCTGTTGCTGCTGCTGCTGATAATGATCGATGATGACGATACTACTACTGCTTTTATTACTTCTAATAATAATAATAATAATAATAATAATAATAATAATAATAATATTATTATTATTATTATAGTGGTGGTAGGGCTGCAGTTTAGATAATAACTGTCACCAAAAAAGAGTAACTACCAAAAGCTTTATGGACTGTGTTCTTTGTCCAGACAAGGTGGTGACCCCAGTCGCATTTCAAACCGTGATTAGACTCGGTGCCCTCCGTGTGGACCCGATTACAACGTGAGTTATCCGGAAAGAATACAATTAAGGGTCTAAATAAAATAATCAGCATTGGACGGCGATTACCTTAATGAAACCGAGCTCTGGTGTGTCACGGAGCAACTAGCCTCCATTATGGTGAGTAATGAGACTTTGGGGGATGAACACGACAACTGTCCAAACGCACTCCATTAACGCCCCGTTTGATGGACACATGTTTATCACATCGTCCACCGATTTCTTTTATTCCAGTACTTTAAAACGGTGATATAATTCAACTTCAAATGTAAAGCTGCATCCTTTTCCACTGCAGTGTGGACTTTAAACTCTTATCGATAGTCGAAATAAGTCGATTCGTAGAATGTGAAAACTACAGCGGGCCTATGCTCCGAGACTCGATCCCGGCTTTTATGGCATGTGGCTAACAAGATTGGTGAAGAACTAGCGAAAAGACAAACCTTTCGCCAAGTAAACTGAACACAAAAAAAATCATTGTAGCCTACTACAAAGTCAAAGGCAGTTTCTTCTGCACCGTACATGCTGTTCCATCCTTCATTTAAGAGAGGAGGATCAATGGCATGAAAGAAGGGAGGACTTGGGTCAGTGGTCATTCTGGGTTGCTCTAAATTAAGAACATGTGCTGGTAATTATTAAATTCCAGCTTAATCACACCGCTAATGCAATTTAATGCATCGGCAATTTGGTACTAAAAATAATTAGTTTCACTGACCTTGTACATTAAAAGTCTTCAGCGAACCACTATGCATTTATGAGTCAGACCAATAACCTCGAGTAGCAAAAACTAGTTCTATTGCTCATTCAGCCATGCCTCTCATTGAATAACAATAAAATGCACCAATGCAAGTAGTTTACAATCTGCACTACTGGTTTGTTTACTTTCATTATTTTATGGAAGAAAAGCTTCACAAAGAACCATTCAAGCTCGTATTTGTCCATATGGCAACTTCAGATATATCCATATGGCAATATATTGCTTTGCTAGTCGGCAGTAGTGGAAACTGGAGGACTATTAACTTAAAATTTACTCAACAAGAGCGCAGATGCCATCAAGTAGGCTTATTTCATTAAGTGAGGGCTATGTTTAGAAGTCATTTGCAGGTTCTGCATTGTGGTAAGGTTCGACGAATCCATTTTTGCACAGAAAAAAAATGACAAAGCATAAAGTTAAAAATTATATTTATATAGTAGGTCGTTCACAATGATGAGTAAAACGGTGCGCCCTCGGAAACTGAAGGACGTGCTGATGTCCATGGGTTCCTCTGCTCAGTGACAGCACTATCAGGTGTTTTCTCAAACCACTAACTGATGCTATAAATCTGACAATTTACTACCAACATGCTCAGGCCGCGACATTTCAACTCCTTTCTGTTCCTTCCTGTCTATTTCTCTGCTGCTTGTCCACAAAATACAGCACTGGCCCTCCCAAGATTAATTGATCGTCAATTTAGCTCTAATTCGTACCAAGTCAGGTGGTAAATTGGCTGCTTTTACTTGATTGTTAGTGAAATTTGTGCAAGTTGCATTGACACATTTTGATTATTTATCAATTATGCCCAAACGAGCTAAATCTACTGAATAAATTCCAGCCTGATTGCTATAATAGAGTTTGAAAATATCGCTATTGATAATGATTCTGTGCTAATAGTCTCTTTCCGGCTTTACTAGCTTGTCGGAATGACAGCAGAGAATTCATTTTTCATGGAGTCGGCTGGTGCGCGCGGTGAGCCGGCATTAATCAGTTGCATTATGTGGGCTCATCCATAGCAATGTGTGTGTTCTTTGCTCAGAGAGCCTGAAATAGTTTGTCATATTTTGTGTCAATTACTTGGAATTTCAGTGCGTTTCCATCAAGGCATCCTGTCATTGTTAGGTTATGCTAAGTCCGCCAAATGAATAATGTCAAAGTTAGGATGCAGGTTTCAAGCTCGGATGAACTAAATATATACATATTCTGACTTAACTAGTGGACAAGAGATAACATTATTCACGCATAACATGGGTGAAAGCCCCTGTGTTGAAGTCCAGAGAGTGTTTCCAATTTCGACAAAATGTTTATTTGTTTTTATTTGTAGTTTATATCACACGAATAACCTCTGGATATGTACACACACACACACACACAAACTTCAAACTTATATATATATATATATATATATATATATATATATATATATATATATATATATATATATATATATATATATATATATATATATATAATTATTTCAGGTGTTAATTAAAAATGTTAGAAGTGTGTAAATCTGGCTCAAATTCATTTTTTTTCTCGGCTTGGCTACATCTGTTGTGACTGCTGTAAGATTATAATCTTTGGATTTTCTTTTAAACAAATATGACAGTATTCCTAATTTTGCAAGTATATAACCTGTACCCAGGACTCACTAGGAACTGCAAATTGAATTAGGCTAAACTAGATTAACAGTAAGCCTATGTCTAATAAATTTAACACCAGTCATTATATGGGTTCACCCGAGCCATTTCCAATTTAAGCCCATTAAAATAAAATCAATATTTCACCGACGAAAATAAAATCAACCGTGAATGGCTTTGCCTCTCAACGAAGTATTTTTCTTCTGATTTCTGTAAATATTCGGCCCTCCTACCGCTGATGACAAATTGCAGTTTAAACACTGACGTCATGTGAACGCTTTAGTGCAGCTAATGTCGCAATGACTCAACAAGTTATTTTATGTCACGTGGAAATATTAAGCGCACCTTTTAAAAAAAATGTTTCAGGAGAAGGACGGCTTTCTAATTAATTGGCAATAAGTCGTGTAATAATCATTTGATGATGAGTTATATCTATTACCTATTGTGTTATTAGTATCGTTTAGTTCGAGTAGGTGCTTATTAATAGACCGGTCACGTGGTCTAATTGAATTTGCGCTTGATATCAAGCTTCTCATAATATACGAACCAGGCTCAATTGCTGCAGCATATGGAGTCTTTTCGACTCTTAAGCTGACCAGAGGGTTCATTTCAAACGTAACCCTCACATCTTTCACCTGACCGTTAATTTTTTAGCAATTTCCTTGTTTTCTAAACTAATAAGCGCCACCGTCGGGCAGTCGGAGGCTGCAGACACGCCGCGCGCCCTAATTGATATTGAGCGAGCCGTTCTTAGCGGGAGAGAGGGGCCGCTGCTGGATAATTTGCAGTTTAATCAGCGTCTGTAATGAGAGCCGCTGATTAGGGGCCCGTTTGAAAATAAAGGAGAGTTACAAGGAACGTCTGTCAGGGTCCGGTGATAATTCAGGACTAATTGTGGCGATTAGAGAAAACTGCATGACTCCAGCTTCCTCGAAGGCGATAAGAAACCGGAAGGGCGGCGGCGAGCTTTCATACAGACGAGTCAATCTACTGCAAAGCGGACTGTGGCTTTTTCTTTATGTGAACGTTCTGACGCACTGAGGACAGTATTCACAATATCTAGACAAAAGCACGGTGGCTTGGTGGTTAGCACAGTCGCCTCTCACCGCTAGGGTTCGAATCCCCATCTGGGTGGAGTTTCCATGTTCTCCCCGTGTCTGCATGGGTTTCCTCTGGGTTCTCCGGTTTCCTCCCACAGTCCAAAAACATGGATCAAGTCAATTGAATTCTCCAAATTGCCCCATATATAGTGTGTATGTGTGAGTGAGTGTGTTCAGTGATAGATTGGCGTCCTGTCCTGGGTGTATCTGCCCAGCGCCCAAAACCTTTTCCCCTGGATGGGCATGGGGAACCCCCCCCCCCGCGCGACCCCAATAGAGGATAAAGCGGAAGATAATGAATGGATGGTTATGGGTCACACGGTGGCTTAGTGGTTGGCATGTTCTCCTCTCAGCACTAGGGATTCCCAGTTTGAATCCCCATCTGGGTGGAGTTTCCATGTTCTCCCCGTGTCTGCATGGGTTTCCTCTGGGTTCTCCGGTTTCCTCCCACAGTCCAAAAACATGGATCAAGTCAATTGCATTCTCCAAATTGCCCCATATAGAGTGTGTCTGTGTGAGTGAGTGTGTGCCCAGTGATGGATTGGCGCCCTGTCCTGGGTGTATCTGCCCAGCATCCAAGATGTTCTCCTCTGGATGGGCATGGGGAGAACATCTCGGATGTTCTCCTCTGGATGGGCATGGGGAACCCCACCGCAACCCTAATGTAGAGGATTAAGCGGGAATGAATGAATGGACAAAAGCATTGGGACACACTGCTGAATCACTGAAGTCAAGTATTATATTCCCATTAACAAACGTGCAAAAAAAAGGGCATCTAGATATAAACTGGGCAGCACAGTGGCTTAGTGGTTAGCAAGTTTTCCTCTCAGCACTAGGGATTCCCGGTTCGAAACCCCATCTGGGTGCAGTTTCCATGTTCTCCCCATGTCCATGTGGCTTTCCTCCAGGTTCTCCGGTTTCCTCCCACAGTCCAAAAACATGGATCAAGTCAATTGAGTTCTCCAAATTGCCCCATGTAAAGTGTGTTTGTGTGTGTGTCTGTGTGTTTGTGAGTGTGTGCCCAGCGATAGATTGGCGCCCTGTCCTGGGTATATCTGCCCAGCGCCCGAAACGTTCTCCCCTGAATGGACATGGGGAACCCCCCGTGACCCTAATATAGGATCAAGTGGAAGATAATAAATGAATGAAAAGGATAGATATAAACAGTTTGGGGAAGGTCATGTTGAGGCAAACATCCCAGATCTGACCTTAAACTCCACACATGCCTTTGAGATGAACTATCAGAGACTGCAAGCCAAACTGGCTCGTCCAACATCAGTGTCTGACCTCACAAGAGTTTAAGGTTCCCCATGCCCATCCAGGGGAGAACGTTTCGGGCGCTGGGCAGATATACCCAGGACAGGGCGCCAATTTATCGCTGGGCATGTTGTCGAATCTAATATCACTTAAATAACTACTGAAGCATAAAAATGCTTCTTTGTACATTATTTGCTCCCCGATGAGTGGTGTCAGTGAGTCTTCTCCATAGGGTTTCTGAAATTGTATAGAGGGAGCTCTCCCCACGATATACCAAGAAACAGTTGAAGACCTAATGATTTTATGTTTGAAATAAATAAGGCACTACCAGAAAAATTTACTCAAAGCAATACAGCATAGTTGTACGTTTTAATGTAAAGTATATACAATGAACCTTAATCTAAAAAACTGTCACTGTCTGAAAATATTTTTTTTGTATTGTGTTATACTGTCAACTTGACTTTTGCCATTATACATTTCTGTCTGGTGATAGGTGTAGTTCAATATTGTTCATAACATTGTTTTGCAATACCTGACTTGGCCTCTATAAAGGAAATTGATATGTCTTTGTTTTGAGACATTTCAAAATGATAAATGCCTAAAAAAAGTCCAGCTCTTTTTGTCACTATGGAAATGGTGGATAGACTGAGAATATTTTCGGGTATAGCACTGTTTGGTATACATATTATATAGGGGTTGTACCATGTTTTTATATATATATATATATATATATATATATATATATATATATATATATATATATATATATA
>JAFMOD010000981.1:664219-766387 GCA_019802435.1 Corydoras maculifer
CTCTGCATGCTAGAAGCTCATATCAGTGCCCTTGTCGAGGTTATGCCAATTTCTTGCCCAGGCCACCAGTTTCCATCTGTGTTCACTCTGTCACTTCATTTTACAAGTACAGTTTCACAAGTACAGTTACAAACTATATGACTTTTATGCATAAATTCATTCAATTTATTGATGTTTAGTAACTTCATATGGATAAGATGCAGTAGGTTAAGAGGTTGAAGGGAAGTCAAACATCAACAGAAGCAAGAATCTGCAGGGCATTTTGAAGTTTTCAGAGGCTGAAACTTACCAGGCCTTGTTGGTACATATTAAAGTATAGTCCTTATTTATATAATATTACAAATTGTATTTAATATAATAAAAAGTTTGACATGCACATAAGTAAACACATTAATTATCTAAGGTAGTATTTATTAATTCAATTCAGCAACAAAAATAGATTTTTTTATTTTATTCCATATAGGGGATATGGGTGGCACGGTGGTTTAGTGGTTAGCACGTTCGCCTCTCAGCACTAGGGATTCTTGGTTTGAATCCCCATCTGGATAGAGTTTCCATGCTCTTCCCGTGTCCGCGTGAATTTCCTCCCACAGTCCAAAAACATGGATCAAGTCAATTATGATCTCCAAATTGCCCCATAAAGAGTGTGTTTGTGTGCGTGTCTGTTTGAGTGAGTGTGTGCCCAGCGATAGATTGGTGCCCTGTCCTGGGTGTATCTGCCCAGCGCCCGAAACTTCCTCCCCTGGATGGGCATGGGGAACCCCCCCGCGACCCTCATATAGGATAAAGCGGAAGATAATGAATAAATGAATGAATGAACCGGGGATATGTTATAATGACACTTAGAAAATTGTCTCAGTCATGACTTACATTGTAAGGCTGTGACGATACCGACTACAGCAGTATCCATGCTCATGCTTTCAGCACAATAACCAGAATATTCAGCAGTTTGTTTAATTCTTAAATGTAGTGTACATTAAGTATTATATTTACAAAATGTGGTGGTGTACTTAAAACCAGAATTGCTTAAACTAAAGAATGTTTATGTATAGGAGATTACAAACCATGTGGTATTCTGAATGTTTTGGGAAAGACTTCAAAAACAAAGAAAGTAAATAATTCAAAGCCATTGATGCATTTCTTTAAAACAATATATATTTAATTTACAATAGGTTAATTTAATCTACTGTTTTCATTATCCATTCTGTTTCATCCTTAGTCCAAATATGATTATGTCCAAATGACCAAACTATATATTGCATACTATGTATATGTACGAGTATGTTGGATATGGGTGAAATAATGGTGGATAATAATTTAACAAAAGCTTAATGTAGTAAATATATTTTGCCCTATCTTTAACAAACTATCCACCTGATCGGATTTTTAATTAGTCAAAATTTTAATGCTAAGATAATTAAGTGCTTCTTGAAGTTATTTTTGAAAATCATAAAGCAGTACAGCTGGGATTATTAGCGCCTGTGGAAAGTGAAAACACATGCAGTATAGGAACCCATGATAAATGCTTGCTCGATTTGTCTCATATATTTCACCTGACTGCTTTAAAAGTCCATTTGGACTGGTGCCTAAAATCACCTGCTCCAAGTCTCCAAAGAACCAGCACTCAGCCTAATTTGTATGCATTATCAATTAACAAACTTAATAGCCGGCAGATTGATTAGATCCTCAGTTATAGAGCTGAAGCGAAACATGAAACATCATACACTCTGCTTCTCCCTCTCTGCTTCTTTCTCTCTCTCTCTCTTTCTCACACACACAACACACACCCACCTCCCCCCCTCCCACACACCAACACATGCACATACACGCACACACACAAACACACATATACACACACACACTAATCCACTCCTCCTCCACAGTTTCCTAATTAATGCATACATATGGTGGAGAATAGAGTGGAAACAAGGCACTGTTCAGATTTTAAATAAACCTTTACCATCTAATGAGTTGGGCCGCCATGGCTAGTTTATCACTAATTGTGCTTTCTGCTAATGAGACCGCCTTTATACCAGATTGTGTAATGCATTCACATTGAATGAAATCTCAAATATTGCCATCAATTAGTGTGACAGAGGTTGAAGAATCATGTATCTAATTATTTTACATTCAGGTAGCTTTTGAAGTGATTAAGTGGTGAAGTTTAGTAGCACTTTCTTGATTTAGAATAGAACCTTACTCTGCATTTCTCTACTCTTTATATATATATATATATATATATATATATATATATATATATATATAAGTTTAATGGTTTATTTAGGTTATTTTCATGCCTACCTTACAGCATGAAGGTCCTGGGTTTGATTACCAGGTAAGCCAAAATCAGGTCCTTATTGTAAGTAGTGTGTATGTCCTCTTTGTCGTAGTATGAGTTTCTTCTATGAGGGCCTCCTTTACTTTAAAAAAACCTGATTATATACCTCCTTGATTAAATATTACAGGATGAACTATTCAAATTAACTTGACGACTTATTGCAATATATTTTGATAACAGGGCTTCCTTTCCAGGTCTTTCAGTGTATTCTGCACCTTTTTATTAATAGTGTCAAAGCTACTAAACATAAGTCAGATTTATCATTATTTCATGTAAGCAGTGCCTTACATTACATTGGAGTCTAATGTAATATTTATACAAATATATATCATTTAATTCTTTTATTTTTGACTTTATGCATTTAAAATAACATCAAAGACATAAAGACAAATAACATGGGTGTGCAGTGCTTACTGTTCATATAACGTTCATTAATAACACATTTTTTGTTTTAGTTCTATAGAAATAGGTTTAAATTGGATATAAAATGTATCTTCATCCAAAAAGGCCATTTTGGGGTGTGTAGGGGAATATCCGTACCTTACTGCATGACTGGCCAAGGACGCCAGCTCGGTGATTGACAGCCTTGTTCCTTACATCCATCAATGTCCTATCTGCAGCTGCTACCACATGGACATCATCATCTTTTAGAATCTAGCTTGTGAAGTAAAAAATAGCTTTAAAGACCGAAGGAAATCACTGCACTTTGTAGATTAGTGCATCACAGTTTTGTAACCCTGTCAAATTTACAGTATGAACACATTCATTTTAAAACAAAATAGACAGATTTTCAAAACATTTTGTCTTAGTTTTCTTGATTTCTTTATTTCATTCATTTTGATTCCCCATTAGTCAGTGTAAACGTAATCCTTTGAAAAAAGTTTGGATTTTTTTCCCCCTCTAAAGTTCTTCTCTTCCCTTTTACTATTACAATTGACTTGTATATATATTTATGATAGACTATATGAGGCCAATGTTAGCTAAAAACATACACAAATGCTATTTAAAACTGTGTCACTTAACTTTACTCCATTATAGTACAATAATTACAATAATTGTGTTGTCTTAAGTATTTGGTAACACTTCAAATTCTAGCCTGTTAACTGGTTAAAACAGGTCAAGTATATGCTTAAGTGCATTGCATTTACAGAATAATTACAGAATTACCTCATAAATAGTGTAAGAAAACATTTAATCAAGAATTAAATGAAGAAAATTACCTGATATAATTATAAAATAAAATAAATATAATGAGTATGATAGTTATATTATCATGTACTTACCTGTAATTATTCATTATCTTCTCTTTGCCTTTGTCTTGCATTCTAATAAACAGATATTTGTAAAAACACTGAAGTTTAGAATGAACATACCCTGTAATTACACTTTATAATTATTTCTTACACCTTAATTATCAAGTACATGACCTAAATGTAATAAATGTGTTTAGCCTGTACTTACCTTGTAATTACTGGTTATTTACCCTGTAATTAAACGGCCATAGTTTAATGTGTTACGAAGTGTTTTTAAACACTATGTAGACTACAGTATGTAACTAAGCAGACTTTGTAGTAAAGTAATTGGTTGCTGAAAAATGGAAAAAGCCAAAGGGCATGAAAATGTGAAGTCTTGGTTTGTAAAGTTTAACATAAAGAAACTACCTAATGATTAACCTACTGCCCCTGGCTAGTTCACAATGCTGATTTATATTTTATGAATGGATTTTGCATGTTCTCCTTATAACTGCTTGGATTTGTTTCAATTTACCTTAGTTTTCTTGTCTCAGTTTAAAGCTATATAATTAAGGTGAATTTGTGAATTGTAGTTTCACCAGTTATATTATAAACTCACAACTCCAGATTCCATTCCAACCATTCCAAAATATAATTTTATTATTGTGTTGTTTTTTTTACAGATTTTATACAAATTAGATGCTGTAGATTTAGCAAAAGGGTTTTGCTGTTAAAGCTACAGTGCTATTCCCACTATTTTACAATCCACTGCATCTTTGCATCATTATGCTTTATGGATAAATGCTTTTCCAGGAAAAAAAAAATATGGCATGAAATTGATATTTCCAGTCAGGAGTAACATAACGGGTGGAACTACTATGCTTAAGATTGGAATGTTTCGGTGCCAGTCTGTAACTATTGTTTTCTTTCATAGGTTTATGGAGATAATGTGTTTTACTTTATTACTTCTAATGGTGTAAAAGTTACACCAGAGCACACATTTAATTTACCATACCCATCTGCCATAGACACTTAACACTAATCTCGTAGGTAGACATGGGCATGCTTGCATCCAAAAGCAGTTTCATGGTTAGGTAAGACTGAGGAAAGGAACAAGTCTAGTGTGTATATATATATATATATATATATATATATATATATATATATATATATATATATATAAATATCTTATACATAGCATATGACATACTGTATTTCTTTTACTGTGTTAGTTCAAGCTGAGGATCATTTAAATGAGTGCACAGGGTAAATGAACAGAGGCTGAAGAGCAAAGTGAAAGAAAGATAGGCAGTTTGAAAAATGGTGAGTAGTGGTGAAAAGTAATGAGTAGTTAGATCTTTTACCTAATTTAATGTACCAGTACATTGACATAAACCTATAAGTAAAACTTCCACATTAAGTATTCTTGTCACACGGGGGTACACATGAGGACCACTGATGAGATTTCTGGTACTGCTTTTTACTCTCTTCATGTTCCATGTCACACCTCTCTCAAAATACTCACCCACAGACTATAGGATTCCCTTGCAGGTGCATCAAATATCTTCCCTACGGTCTCAGTTTTGTCTCCCCTCCCAAGCAGCATCCATTCATTTCACACTGCTACATCACTCAAGTACTAAAGTATAGCACCTCAAAACAGTTTTTATAGTACAGAATAGACATACTTATTGTTGACTGTACAGTTTTTTTGTTGTTGTTTGATTCTCTGCTTATTTTTTCCTCAATGTGCCCATGTGGTTTTTGTAATTCAGTCTTAGTTCCCAAAATATGATATCAGGTAAATTAGACATAATAAAGTGTGTCTGTGGGCAACTGCGGCCAATTCCAAGGTTTTATAATAACGCTTTTGTTTTAATATTTTCGTCACTACTTTTAATACTTCGCTGGCCAACATGATTTATTGTGTCATGCCTAAGAACAACACATTGCTGTGATATAAACTCAAAGATGCTTTGTCTTGTCTTGTTTAGCTAAAGTCCTTTATCAATTTTGGACAAAGAGCCTTTAAAATGTAAGGGATAATTTAACATTGGTGTTTGGCAAGCCATGGTGCATCATCTGGTTTAGCCAGCCATTGGCTTAAGACATGAGGATAAGAACTCATGCAGAATCATCACCTATTTCAAAAATCACTTTCTGAAAAACATACTTTTTGGCAGAAAAATACAGCAGCAAACCGTTTACAAGTTTGAGTTAGTTCCAGCTAATTAGTTTCTTTAATGTATAGCTTCTGTACATGACTGATTGAATTTTCCAAGTTTTTATTACTTGGAAATGCATATTATACATATATTTAAAACACTAAAATATGTTAATTCATTTTTATTTAGCTTGCATATTGCACCTGCTTCTGAAAAAAGTTTTGTTTTATTATATACCTAACCTTACATAGTTGTAAGGCATATATATATATTTCTCCTATTTTTATATGTGGTTTCTGTTGTAATCTATTCATGCATGCATCTATTTTTCCAAAAGAAGTTCCTGTGCTAGTACACGCCAATAAAGCGATTTGTATTCCATTCTGACTCTGATTTATGAGAGCAGCTTGAAAGCTGCAAAAATCCTTTTGCGGGCCAAGAAATCATTTCATCCAAAACTGTTTGCTAGTATTGGACTGTGTTTTGGAGCAAGGTCCCTCTGATAACAATAAAAAAACTGGTTTGTCCTATCATTCTTTTGCGCTGAGCATGGTGTGCTGCGAATGACCTATGATAGAAGTGGAAGGCTGATCGAGGGATATTAAAATGCAAACGTGCACATATTTCCTTACATTAAACTTTATGACGCATTGAAACTACAATCCTCCATGTTGTAAATTCTAATAGGCTTCTGTAACTTTTATACTCTGCAATGATATCATTCCATGTCATTGTTTTCGTACAAACTTACAATCAAGTTTGATATCACACAGCGTCACTTTAAAGAGCATTGCTTCTGCACACAGATGTATAAAAAAATACTTGCACGCTTTCATACACACACACAGCAACAGCAGCAGCAGGGCAACATATGCGGTTCAGTTGCTGTCGCCACATTTTTTTTGTCAGCTCACACTGAAATGTATTTCACTGTCTGCCTCCTAATCTTGATTTATTGTCCATACACAAATTAGAAAAATATGCTTTAAATTTCAGTTCCATGGCCATGCAATGCCTGGCGCCTAGGGACCAGGTGATGTTTAACATGTCTGAAATACATATTGGATTAGCGCGCTTTGTTTCTCCCCAACAGCAGGTGTTTCATCACAGTTGATGGCCGAACTTAAATATGTTAGGACAGCTTCCCCCCCAAGAAATAGACTCATGCGCTAGGGCAATGTTGAAATCTAGGAGAAAATCCTAATCAGTTATAAATATATAGCTTGGGATCAAATCATGAGTTTAAAAACCCCAAACCAACCGAAAAGGGCAAAAGCTATCACTTTGACATATTTGTGACAATGTTCTATTAGCTGTCGATTGGGAGAATGGTTCTGGCCAGCTGTAATGATTGGATGTGAAGTGAAGTGTTGAGTGCTTGATGAGTACCATGACAATCAAGAAGAATTGATCATCTGATAGACAGTATCTCTGATTGTTGTTTTTTTTCTGCTGATCAGAACATATTCAGCTGAGCATGGTCACACTGTTGATGTTAACAAGCTAATTAGAAGCGCAAACAGAACGTTTAGAGTTTTTATATTACCCGTGCTTTGAGTTTTGAGGATATTAACAAATAACTAGCTGGACTTGGCTGGGTTTGTGTGTGTATTTTGTCTGAGATATTGTTGAAACAGATTTTAATAGCTTAATAAATGGAAAATTGTAATTTATTTTACAGTTTGTGCCATTTTGTCGTAACTTTGTTTTATAAGATAAATATCTAAATGGGCCATTGCCAGCAACTACAAATATGGCATTGACTCTAATTTGTTCATTATCGAAACTTTTTGTTTGCGTAACTGCTCTCTGACAGAAAGATATTTATATCTTAAGGCTGTTTTTAGTCTTTGAACTGTAGATTAAAAATGACACACAGATGTGGAGAACATGCAAAATCATCATAGGAAGGAGCATGCCTTCCCCAGTAAATTACCAGGATGTTTTTTTGCTGTAAGACAACAGACTGCACCACATGACACAAGAAGTTATTTTCTTTTAAATGATTTCTTTATTCACTTGTTTATCTGGTTAGTGAAATGATTTTAATTATACTTAACAAAACTAATTTGTTCCTGAAAATTATTTAAAAAATAAGGTAATCTTTGCATTTACATATGAAATGTATGTATGTATGTGTATACATATACAGCGTATGTATATATGTATATAGAAAATAGAAAAATATAATATTTTAGTCATTAGATTTCAGAAGTAAAAACATTTTCTCTATGCTCTAGGCAAACTATAATGCTAATTGACAGGAGTTCAATAGGTGTGTATGTGTGTGTGTGTGTGTGTGTGTCGTTTTATAGTTAATACTGCTCTATGGTGTACTTAAATATAAATAAAAGGGCTGTGACACACATACACTAGTAGTTCCATTTAATTGCTGATGTAGAATGTTGTTGAATGTTTGTCTTTGCTATTATTAGAGAAGCGCTGACTTCCAAAAATAATTCATCTGAGTGACACGAAGTAAACTGTGTTTAATAAATTGCTCTAATGGACAGCACAATTGTTTTTTAACACACCATTTCCTTCTGTCTAGCATGGCTTTCACTGCTCACTGGAAGGATCTCCCTTGATTTTATAATGTAGTTTTATGTGTGTACTGCTATTAAGCTATTATCAGGAGAATCTTATAATCTCTTAAAATTCCATTTGAAATTGGTCTAATTGGAAAGATTTCATGCTATTACCTTGTTTATTTCAGTCTTAGTTTGGGTTATTGTTCATGCAAAATGTTCAATTTAATCCCATAACTTCCTTAATAGTATGCATCATTTAGTATTCTTTCATTTATGTAAGCAGATTGTCGTTATGTTAGGACTGTCATAACAAATGGAAATCGGCATGATATTCACAGGGTTACTCATTAGCAGATAATTTGATTGCCATTTCAAGCCCCAATGCCTTGTTTCTCCCAGTTCTTGGTCATTAATTAAATAGTAGGGGAAATTGGTCAAAGTGAGTAAGTGGCATTTCTAAAATGGAATGCAAATGTCAAAAGAGAATGTATCTCAAATAATAATTCAGGCTCAAACAACTGCAGTTTGCTAAGTTGAAAGTGCTGGTAATATTTTGACCAGTGTATTTTATCGTGTGCTTTGTTAACTGTATTAGTTCTGTGCATAGATGGTCAAGGACGGGTCAAGTTCTCCATAGTGAAACAAATTTTAACCCCTGCTGTTAGCATAAGAGCAGACAAAAAGCTTGTCATTTACCCTGACCCTGAATCAATCCTCATCCCAGTTGGTGGGCCTTGTTTGCACATTAATCCTGCTACAATTAGATGACAAAGGAGAGTGTTTTTTAGATGATAGGCTGCGGCTTTGTACTCGAAGACCTAATCAGAAAGATAAACTCTGCTATATTTCAATTTGGAAGAGCGCTGTTCCGCAAAGAAGAGTCTGGCATGGCGATAAATAAAAATGCCTATTTACTCCACGGACACCCTAGTGCTCTCAACCAGCCCCCTAATCACTGTGCGCATTGACCAAAGCCCTTAAATCTTAAATCACTGCACACTGAAGCTTAGATGATTACTACTGTCATTGAACTTTAGAATCAAACCATCCTTGATTGTAGATCAAGACAAGACGTGCAATCAAACTGCAATTTTGATATCACATGTATAGAGAAACTTGTGTAGTAAACCAATTAGAGGAAGATTAATCAGCACTATAATTCATTTCAGTGCTACAATTAAAAATTGTTACATCAGCAATAGTCAATGTTTATATAATATCTTAATATGTAACTCATTTTTTTGAAAAAAGACCACCAATGAGACATTATTAATGAGATATTTTGGTTACCAGATGTAGTTATGTGGTATTAAATTCAGAAATGGAATGGTTATAATATAGATAGTATAGTGCTACAGTTTGACATGGTAAATATTTTTAATGTTGCTATTTTATTATGACTACAAGTAGTAAGAAATTGAAACCAACCCTCTGATTAGAACGGTTCAGTCTGTGGAATAACATTTTAGACATGTTGACATATATCATGAGGTTAAAAATTAGGCTTTTGATATTCTATAAAATAATACAGAGTTTGCTTTTCGATACAGTCATTAGAGTTTTACTGTTTAAATATAATCGCAAAAAGAAAAATGTCAAAACGTGATTTTTTTAATGGGCAACACATTTTTGCATTTAAAAACTGTATAAACAGTAAAGATACATCATTTATCATCAAACTCATGTGAATAGAATTGTTTTCTTTTTGTTTAAAAAAAAAATATTAGATACTCAGAGCTGAAAAAAACGAAAAGATTTGTCATAGTAAAAGTGATCGTTTCTTTTGTGTGAAAACACATTAGATTGAAAAATTGTGGGGTGCTAAAAAGTTTTTTAACATTCACTGAACAGGTTATTTGCTTGGAGAATAATACAAACAATTTGAATCAGATAAATATTGGTTCTGAGATCGCTAAAGATTCTAACACTAATTATTATTTTTTGCATAAGTTGAAGGCCATGCTTTATGTAGGTGGGCCATTTTAAAGGGTCTAAACTCCCAGGCTACTCAGACTGTCAAAAGTCCTCATTATCAACGCACCAGTGTATTTTAGGTGAAACCACAGATCGTTATTCATCAGAGAGCAACTGCTTTAAGACTGGCTCGATTAAAGCCCTGTCACTTTTAATTAGCACCTGCAAGAGTGACTGGAGCTGTGGGGGAGTGAGGTGTAAACAAAGGAAACTTTCTAAACACCAACTCGGAGAACATTCAGTACAAAGTCCCAGAGAGAGCCCACATTCTCTGCTGGTGTCTGAAGAATTAGCTTTTGGAGGACAAGAGGGAGGGTGGAGGGGGATGCAGAGAGAAAAAGGACAGACGGTGTTAATGTCCTTTTCCCCCTTGGAACAGAAGCGCCAGAGACCCTGTGATGACAAGCGCATTTAAATGTAAATTTAAATAGTCCCTGGACGGGAGCCTGGCCGCTCGGACCCCCTTAATTGATTGAGGCTTCCAATTGGAGGAGCATCACCACGTTTGGGATTGAAAACTCTGACACTGGCACAATTTTCACTGGAGAAATGTTGAATAATAATAACCCATGCTTCCGAGGTCTTTTAAATATATTCCCAATGTAGCATGCAGACGAATCTCTAATGAAATACTAGCTAATGAGAGGCCTCATTTTTCATCATGCAAAGCTCAGTGTTGAAAGATGATTTGTTTTTATTGTGCATTAGCACATCTTAATGGGTAAACACTGCATATTATGATGAGCCTTAATGAAATCGAAGGAAGGGTGGGCTGAAGAAGTATAGTCTATATTTAAATCTCTGGCCTTGTTGAAATAATTTTTTCCAATGCTATCACCAAAGATTGCCATAAAACACTGGCCTAATGTGCTCATAGGTAAATAGGCTGTTTCTTTTTTTTCCCCTCTCTATCCTTTAAAAAAACAGCCTTGGATAATGCATTATTCGTCACGTGGATAGTCAGCCATGAGGCAAATGGACACTTTCTCTACACACTTGACATGTGCGTGCTACTCTGTCCTCATTCTCCTCCTAATTGGCTGTCAATAAACATTTATTCGGAGGCAAAACAAAGCAGAAAGGCAAAAGAAAAGCAATGGACTGGTCGGAAAAGCGAAGCCATCTTCCCGAGGCGGAGAGGCAAGTGTTAAGCAAGGATCTCATTTAAAGTGGCTCTGCCAAAGCAGAGAGGGGCACTTAACGCGGCCGCCTTTATTAGCCTATTGCGAGATGTGTATTTGGGGCCTTTATTAGGACTGTGGATCTGAAAACCAGCTTAAAAAGCCTGTTTCAATTTATCAGCTGAGTGTTTTTTGAATAAACCAATACAGTGTTCTTTCTTCTGCTCTTTCATCGTGCTCTACTGAGTGACTCGTTCTTGGAGCACTCCCTGATAGATGGAAGACCTTTGCCTCTTCCTTTCTGTCGTACTTTCATCCACGCATACACACTCTCCTCCCTTTTTATCAGCATTCAAATAGGAAATAGAATTAGGCTGTTGCAGGCTTCTTATGGTGATGGAGGTGGTGGGGGGTTTAAGTGCCACCCTTCTTAGCAGAATGACTTGAAATAATGAGGAGTTTTTCTTTTTTGCATTAGAAGTGGGCCCGCTGGCAGCTTCAACCTCAGCTTGATTCAAAAAGGCCCTAGAAGAAAAAAAACATTCCTCTTCATTGCTTTTGCAGTTTGCCTGGCGGCGCATTGTGCTTTTCCCCATTAATTACAGCCATACATACATAGAAAAATCCAGAGGGCAAAAAGGAAAAAAGTTGGAACCTCCGTGAGCCAGAGCCATGCACCTGCGGTGAAGTGTTTGTGCCTGGACTTAAGGAGTCAGAGTCAATGAAAGCTATCAAAACAACGTCATTCACAGGCAGCACGACCAGCACAATAGGGCCATGTTTGATCATCAGCACACAAAAACAGCTCTTCCTGATCAAGAGAAAGCCTCGAGGATTCAGAGCTCAAGGGCAGAGAGTTCAGCTAAAGTGGGACCAAATTGGAAACTGATCCAGTGGGTGCAAGGTTTAATTATGGGATTAGAAGTGTTAGTTGTCCCAATATTTTTCAGCGTTGTTGCCCTAAAATTTGGAGGAAGCCATGTTGTTCTGTTTTTAACAAAATAACTATAGACAATGTTATCACTGGCACCTTTACCTCTATGAAGGTTCTTTGAGTTGGTCGGGACAACAATACCAACAATACCCTTCTTGGGTGACATACAGAGAAAAAAAATAATCAAAACCTCTTTTGAGTTAGCTAAAAGTGTTCTAACGAGAAATAACCGTCTGGGTATTAAATCTAGGGAATCAATTGTGCCTTTCTTTCTGCTTTAAATTAAATATTTGAAGCCAAATTTTAACCAATTTAAATATTTTTTTTACAAAAACTATGTGTTTACAAACCTTATTTCTGGAAAACTACAATAAAACTGAAATCTGTCATTGGTTGAACTTGAAAATGACAAAGAAACAGTTTGCATTGTTTTGATTTTTACATATATTGGTCAAAGTTCTTGATTTTATATATTTGTGCACAGATGACCAATGCCATAGGCACTGATATGCTGTGTTATGCACTTTTTCTTGTTAATAGTTTATAAAAGCTGAAATATTTACATGTCTTCCCACAGAACCCATTTCATCTGAGTAAGCAGACACAAAGACAAATACATTTACATCACAAATATGTTTGCAACCCAGCAAACAATAAAACATTTACCTATTAGTGTGTTTTTGGGCTGTGGAAGGAAACCAGTGCTCCTGATGAAAACCCACACATTATTTTAGGGCTAAAACACCCACAAAAAAAATCTTGCTTTACTTACCCTGTTATTAAATCTAGGATCTCCCTGCTCAGATCTCACTGTTCAACTATAGTTTAGTATAAACAAATTTATTTGCCGCTGTATCTTTACCTACTTACCATGAGGTAATATTTTAACATATATTTATATAAAAATTTAAAGCTTAACAAAAACAATGTTTTTTATGTTATGCATTAAATGTTCTTAAATACATCAAACATAAGTATTTCTGAAGCTGGGCTGTTCATTAGGTGAAGTTTCTCCCTTCAGCATGAAATAATAGCTGTTGCTGATTTAGCTAACCTCAACCCAAATGTAATACAGCTCTGTCTTCTTTCGTCTGTGCATCCCCACAAAACTGTCTGTCTAAGGACTCTCCTGTCCTTACTTCCCCAAGTCAATTATGTGATAAATTACTCTAACGAGCTGAACACAGATCAGCCCAATTAAGCCTGTGAGTAGTACACAGGCTCTTCGTTGGAGTTGTCCAGCCCACCATAAGTGATTTTAAGTGAGTGTTTGTTTGTAGTGTGAGTCTAGTGGCTTAGAATTGGTTAAGGAAGGTTGAATATCAAGGTCTCTCACGATCTTCGCATCACCTTAAAAAATTCATAGACAGAGACAAGTAAATAGATATTCATTTCTCGTCAGTCTGTCTCGAGACAGCTTTTCTCACTATTCAAAGTGAATATATGAACGGATTAAGTCAAGAAAAAGAGAAAGAGACTGATTGAGGCTGAATGGTTGGAAGACACCAGGCACGTGAGTTGAAAAAATAGGAGACGATGGCAGGCTATTTGAATATTGATGCAACCATACATTTCTCCTATTTCCATTAATCTCATGCTCATCGGGGTAAACAAAAGGAGTCACTTCTGCTCCCTTCCACCCATGCCTGTCACTGTGCAGAGCTAGTATGTTACAGAGTGCGAGTGTGCATTTGTGCGTATGTTTGTGTATGTGTGTGTGTGTATGTGTGTGTGAGTGTGTGTGTATATATACATCTTACCAACTGTCAATCGGCGGACCAAACCCAAAGGCCCATGCATTAAAACAGACTGCTTTTCCCTGTCAGGCTGGACAGGTGCTTCCGTAGCCAAGACAGACTCCATTCCCTCTTTGCGAAGATCTAGATAGCCTCCTCTCACAGTGGACGCTGACACGGGCACAGTGACATGGCCAAATTAACAGGCCTATCATGTCACCCTTTCAGGGGTCCCACCAAGAGAGCAGGAAATCAAGTTGTCACGGCGGGCCAGTGGGGCTGCTCATCTCCTCTCTGCTTCTCTGTAATAGCATGTGCCAGAAACGAGATGCATCTCAGGGCCCGGTTTACTGCGTGATGCATTCTGATGTCTCATTACTGCTTCTTGCTGACAGATTGTGATTGCGAATTGGGTCCTCCATGCTGATAGCTCAGAGGGTTTCAGTTCGTTTGATTCTAGTCGCCATGGCGAAGGTTTGACTTTGACCTCTGGTAAAATGCTTAAGAAAGAGCCAGGCACACTTTTCTGTATTCAAAAATAATTGCTTTCTAAAGACCCAGTCATACTGGCTTTTTTGTTTGGAACATTTCTAAAGCCAACTGCATCGTACAGCCAGTTGGTTTACATGTGAAAGGAAACAGCAAAATCACATCAAGGTCTATTTTGGTGGTCTTTCACTACATTGACCGCCAAATATGCAGATCTTAATTTGCATCTTCATTGTACTAAATTGGAAGACGTGCTATCTTAGATGATAGACAGATAATAGTCTGTAAATATTTCCTGAATTGATTTTATATATTTAAAATTGTGTAGACAACAATTTAAGCTGTTAGACATCACGTTCCAAATATAAAGGTATTTTAAATGGAGTTCGTACCTTTCCTATGGTTTCTATTTTTAGAAAGTTTAAATGTGTGAATAAATATAGATAAGTTGTTTGCTTACACTGTGCTGGATTGATGACATGTCCAAGGTGTTCTCTTGAATTAGTGTAGAAATGTTAGTATTGGTACCAGTATTCGTTATCCTGGGTCTCGCTCCAGAAATTAATAAAAATGTACAAAATAACTTTTTAGGATATGTTAGTTATGTAACATAATGTATGTGGCTACGGGGTTTTCTCTCTAAGTACAAAGATTGCTGAAGTGTAGCTTCATGCTTTGCTGTGATAATTGAGCTCATATGCAGCCACTATTCATTCCACCTGTGCTAATTATTGGGACATTGCCATTGCAATATTTAGAGGAGTTAAGTCATTGCGATTGTCAACACGCAGCTCCAAATTCTATGTCTCTTTTGCACATTATTTTCCCAACATGCTCCCCATAACACATAAGAGTGCGCTTGCCTCTTGACTTTTTCTTTAAGTTTATTTATTTGGTCTAGCTTGCGCACACTTTCTGATGAAAACAGCCTTGTGCCTGCATGGTGTTAAGAGAATGGTTTGTGTTGTAGGGCCATGTGTGCATCTGAGGTATTGTTTGATGTCAAGCATGGGATGTAGAATGTGCATTGGCACTAGGGTATTTTATATTGTTTTAATTTAGTTTATTTATTTGAATTTCAACAATTATTATTTGTCTCTTGTGCTTTTCTGTCTCATGTGGTTGGGTACAGTATTTGTCATCATGCAGTGCTTAGCGGTGTGGTTACCATGGCTGCCTCTGAACACTGGAGATCCAGGTTCGATTTCAAGTCTGGGAGTTTCCATGTTTTATCCTTGTCCATGTGTTTTTTCTCTGGGTTTTCGGGTTTCCTCTCACTGTCCAAAACATACTTTTACTTTCTAATTGTTTAAATTGTTTCTTTGTAGTGTGAGTATGTTTGTGTGAGTGAGTGTTTGTTCATTGATGTAAATTTTGTACATCAAATATTCTTTTTAGGCGGCACGGTGGCTTAGTGGTTAGTACATTCGCCTCTCAGCACTAGGAATTCCTGGTTCAAATCCCCATCTGGGTGGAATTTCCATGTTCTCCCCGTGTCCATGTGGGTTTCCTCCGGGGTTCTCTTGTTTCCTTCCACAGTCCAAAAACATGTATCAAGTCAATTGAGTTCTCCAAATTGCCCCATATAGAGTGTGTCTGTGTGAGTGAGTGTGTGCGCAACGATGGATTGGCGCCCTGTCCTGCCCAGCGCCCGGAATGTTCTCCCCTGGATGGGCATGGGAAACCTCCCCGTGACCCTAATATAGGATAAATGTGGAAGATAATAAATAAAAAATATTCTTTTCTTTCGTATTAAATATTGATGTTTTGTATTTGACCAAACCAGGATAAGAATCTAAAAATATATTCATTCATTCATTCATTATCTCCCACTTATCCTCTATTAGGGTCTCGGTGGGGTTCCCCATGCCCATCCAGGGGAGAACGTCTCGGGCGCTGGCAGATAGACCCAGGACAGGGCGCCAATCCATCACTGGGCCTAAAAATATATGTTTTTATTTATAATGTGTGTTTTAGAAGAGACTTCAGTTATGACTTTCTGTTTCACTTGAGTACGAAAATAAAGTGACACAGATCATATTCTTCTCTTCATCTATCTCCTCTTCATTTGGTTCTTACATATCTAAAAAAAAAATTACAGCAATGAAGAGTGAAATGCTAATGAGCTGCACAAATCTGGAAATGGCTACAAGAATTAACAAAAAAAATACCAATTTCTTCTGTCAGTGGCATAATTAAGAGGTTTAACGCAACTGGGGATGTAAAGAATCTGCCTAAAGTAAACATGTCTATTTTGACTCACTGTCAAGAGTATAACTTGAGTGACCAAAGAACCATTAAGGATTTCAGCTACAAAACTGCTGATATTAGTGAGATTGTAGGGTCTGAACGTTTGCCTAACTACAGATAGATACCACCTACGTGATCAGAACTCATTTGAGAAGAAGAAAACTTTTACTGTTGAAGACCAATTAGTCAAAAGATCTGACGTTTGTCAGACTAAAATGAGCATTTTGAGTAAGCAAAAGTGGGTTTGGCAGAAGATGATAAAAGTCATACTTTGAATCATGGTGGTGATTTTGTGAGTGTTTTTCTTTCAATCAATCACTATATTACATTAAATTAGATCATTTAGCAGACACTTTTTTATATTCTTTCCTAAAACCCAAATCCAAAAAATGTGGGAAAAGCAAAATAGAAGAATCCCCAACCTTGAATCTTGCACCTGAAAATTCTATTAAAGAGATTCTGATCTTTGACCAACAAGATAAGGTTGCAAGCATAAGGTTCTAACAAGAGCAATACTATGATGCTGCCTTAAACATTCCATCATAAACTAAACATTTACATGGATAAAAATTTTAAATACAGTCTTGAGGAACTTGAATAATATTTTACTATATTTAACATTTGTAAATGTATACCTTTAATTACATCCTGTTCTATGTTGGTATAACAAATTCAGCTGACATGGTTTTCTACAGGATTTTAAATTGTGTTGAAAGGATGATAGGTCAGTGGTGTTTAAGTGGCCCTTGAAAATGGCTTTTAATTGCTCCAGGGGTGCTACATCAAGGTTGACCCTGTACTCTGACCACAACCATCATGTTGGGATATATGAAAGTTGCTTTGGGTTCAAGCATTTGATAAATGACTTAATGTAATGTTATGTGTCTTGAAATGTTTATCAATTCATTCGAAAGAGCATTTGGTTTATGTGAAATCGCAATTCTAATTCACTCCAAAGATGTTTGATTGGATTGAGGTCGGAGTTTTTGCTGGTGAATAATGTTTCTACACACTAATCTCACCCCAAGCTCATTTTGGGCCTTGCTTTGAGCAAACCTAACCCCAGGCACAGGCACAGTTATGTTAAAACAAAAACAGAAGCTTTCCTGAACTATTCTTATATAACTCATACAAAATGCTCTGCAACATTCTTTATTTCAGTCACTAGCAGGGCCGAATAAAACGACAGAATTCAGTGGTCCTGAGTGTACTGAGAAACCAAACCAGTGTTTAATTTAATTTCTTAGCATTTTCACACTGCGCTTTTGGTCTTTAAGCGAAGGGTTTTAATTCTTTTCACCACTGCTTGTGCATCGTCTAACATCGGCACCTTGTGGAGTCCTAGAATAGTTGGCAGGTGTTCATACCCGCTCTTGATTCATTACTCTCAAATGAAACTTTATGAATGCATAAAAATTATCGTTTCTGCCAAGGCCAGGGAAAATGTACATAAAACTGGGACTAACTAGGGTGTAATAGTTGCCATAAACCAGTCAGGGTGCACTAAAAAGCCACTAAAAATATGCATAATATCTAAATATGTGTCTTGGAGACTCAATAGACTACGTGCTGTATCATATTGGAATACAAAACAATACATGTTTGGTGTTAATTAACGAAGGCATCTCATCTGTTGAAAGCTTTTAACACAGTACCTTGTCATGCTTTGACACTTCTCTCTTTAAAATGAAGCCTGTGAAATGCTTTGGTTTACACATTTTCAATACACCTTCTGTCAGGTTATAATTGATGTGTTTAAGTTTGCTATGTTGTCCCTGTCATGACGGTGTGCGTAAAACCATTTTACAGAGTGCAAGTGCTTTGCATAGGTGTGCTAAAGGACCCATAAACCATCCCTCCTACCACTCTCTCCTTGCCTATGTCGTAAAACTGTAATGACTGTGCAACCTTGAGCTACTTTTATCCTGTCACGCTGTCTGTCACCCATGACGCTAGCGACAGCTCCATCCCAATCGCCTCGTCACTGATTTATTGATAGGAAAGTAAACTTTTTACTTAGTCGAGTTGTTCCTCATTGAGAGATTCTCTCCTTTTTCTTACTGGCAGTCTGCGGTGCTGGAATTTATTATACTGGAGAAGGGTGTCAGCTGAGTGTTGAGGGTGCTGTGAGTGCTGAGGGGTTTGATCGAGGGGTAGCACGTCTTCCCTGAGCTGCAGGTGATGGATGGGAGTCGGGCTTGGCTGACAGATGATCTAACAGGTGTTCATAACCAGTTTATAAGAGCCTTTATTTATGACAGGCCACAGCCAAGCTGCTGCGGAGCAACCTCGCCAGCTGCAGCCGGAGGCACCTTAGGGGCCAGATGCAGCGCTAGCCACCGTCAAACTCTGTCCGGAATCATAATTAGCCAATGATTTGTCGGGGGAGGTTACATGGGCACCAAATGAAGAGGAGGGAGGGGATCGGAGGCATGCTGTCTGCTAATAATGAGAGGACACTGCGAGTGACTACAACAGATTGTGGCTTCTTCAGACAATGAACTAATGCTACTGGGTTTAGGACATTGAGTGCATATTGTTCCTACCAGCATACGAACCGTCAATTAAAATTTATAAAGATTTGTGAGTGTGCCCACTGCGCTATGACTTAAATTTACATCGCTTCTCCTTGAGACGATCATTATGTCCCTGTATTATGGCAACGTTTTAGCTCTGAACCTAAATCACAATGCACCACCACTGTAGCATTCCCTTGCTCTTCCCCCACACAAAGCCACAGGTCCTGCACGAGGATATTCATGTAGCCCTAATGCACGGTGCTGGAAAATGGATGACCGCGCCACCAGCGGTGACGTGTTTGTTCTCCTATAAAGCATTGCCTGGAGGTGTGGGCGCTGAGGGGAGAGGGTGTCATGGGTGTGATAAATGGCCACTCTGTAACATCTTCACTCCTGACCTCCCACACGAATAACCAGTGCATTACAACAGGCCTACTTCATGCATGTGCACTTCATGCCACCTGCATTTGGAAAACATTTGAAGCATTGTGGGTAATTGAAATGCATCTGGCTAGGAAATTTTGTTTTGGCTGAAGTTTTGTTCATGAAGACTAGATTAAAATGTAGACTAGATGTAAAACCTTGAACTTCAGTGTAGCATAAACAAGTGCATAAACACGTTATCATTCTTCAGTACCTTGTAAAAGTCAAAATCATGATAACCTCTATACATAACATCTGCATTACATTTAATTATTTTGTAGACACTATTATTAGTTTTAGTGACCCATTCAGTCCGTGACCCATAATTTCGTTCTTATCTCATGTACCACATGTAATATTAATAATAATAAAATTTTCTTGAATCTTGAATTATTAGTTAAAGCTACTGTCTCACAGTAAAAAGATTCCGGGTTCAATTCCCGTTTGGGGCAAACAGAATTCTATTCTGTGTGGAGTCTGCATGTCTTCCCTGTGTCTGAAGAGGGTTTCATCTGTGTACTTTTGTTTCTTTATGTCTTCCATTCCAAAGAAATACTAATAAATAGGAAAAACTAATTGTCCCCTGATTGGATCATTTGTAAACTATGGTTTAGTGCAGACCTCAAAAAATCCTTCACCTTGAAACTCTATAGATCAGAATCACTGACAACTAGATAAATAGTGTATCCAAAGGTCAGACACTTGAACTGAAATTACAGTATACGTTATCCAAACTTATAAGTGAGAGAATAACACAATTTGAGTCAGCAGGATGGACCTCATATACCTTTTGGCAAATTCATTCAATAATTAAATGTCCTATCCCCATTTTTATAAGGACACAGATAAAAAAAAAATAGCAAATGCGTGTTATAAGGTGTGTTTTTAAATTAATAAATGTTTCCACATTCATTGATGTAGCGTTGATGAAAGACATGGAGTGTAAATTGGTACCATGGTAAGGAAGCACCAGGCTTGGGTAAAAAGGAGTAGATCCTGAGATTGTCAGGAGATTGATAGGTCACTCTCAGGGCCTTGTACTGCACACGGGCAACTATTGTCCACCACCTGAGGGAGCCAAGTAATGGATTTTCATGGGTTTGCTTGGGTTGGTTGGCTGGTCACACCAGGTGAGTCACAGTGTTCAGGATCAGCTGTATAGGCATGATCATACAAGATGGGAGACAAGCAAGCAATCTACTGCAGTTGTCAATCTAAGCAATATTGAAGGCTTGCTCCAACAATTAATTAGCGTGCTTAGTCAGAAATGGTCTAACCTTCTTGGTGTTGTAAGGAATGAATCCGCAGGATGAGCTTGTTTTAGTGACCCATTCAGTTTTAGCTGCTTATCAACTGTGAAACCATGGTTACGGACCGATCTGGCTGAAGGGCTGTTGGTGTGGTTGATTTGAAAAGCCTGTTGTGTGATGAATTGAGACTTTTCAGGAGAGATCAACTTAAGATGACAGACGTTCATCCAAACAGATATGTCCATGTGGCAGGCAGATATCCAAACAGAAATTGTGGTGTCTTCTGAGGCAAAGAGCATGTGTAGCTAGGTGACATCGGCATCAAAACCCAGATGCTTGAAAGATTGAACCCAATAACGTCATCTATGGTAAAAACACACAACCTGCTGTTTAAATATCACATCAGGACAAAATCTATTTAGCATCAGTGATCCAGCTGAGTCCATACACAGGTACACACAGTATTCCTCTGTTTTATTTATTTTTTGATGAGGTGCTGACCTTCACTTATATGAACTCATTAATTTCTGCACTAAATTGCATTACTCACAGAATTACTCTGCCCAACTGTTCAGAATCATGGAATGCTATATGAGCGGATGTGATAAAGATGATTAAAGATTTTTAGTGTCTCATTCTATCTGTTTCTATTAGCACCAGAGAGCACACGTAGATCCCACCAGTTCTGTATGAGTGCAAGGTATAAATATCTAACTACATTTCCATATAGATAATTTTGTAACCAGCATGTGGCTTATGTCTCAAACCAGTTATAGGTCAACAGTTTGTCACAATCAGACCAATGCAGTTTTTGTTTACAAGCTAAAAACAAAAAGGGGCCAAAGTACTGGGACACACTACCCTACCATGGGTGTATAAAACATATACAAAAAAAGGACCTAGCCGCATGCAGCCTGCCTTTACAAACAGTTGTAAAGATATGTTTTTAAAGTCAAGCCTACAATAAGACTATCAAATTCTTTATATGAAACTATGAGACACTATACAAAAATATTATTTATCTCACTTAAAAGATTGTAAAGCTGCATTGTTGCTTACTAGTTCAATTCTTACCATGTAAATTCATAGTTCATTATTAGACAAAATAAGCAACTTGATTGTTTGTATCTTTATCCTAATGATGGATCTCAGCAACATCTTAAAAGATTTTGAGTCCAATCATGCACCATCCAATACCTGTTTTACCTTTTTTCCTACACAGACTTGTTTCAATTTACATTTCTACAACCGCTAGCTGTAAAGCCAAAGCATGGCTGGGACATCTCTGAGTTTTTACTTGTATTCTGAACTTAAGGATCCTTCTATTGCAGTCTGATGTTCTAAAACTCTCAAGTAGTTAATCATCTCTAGTGTTAACAGCAGTAAACATCTTTTTATATAATATTTAGTTCTTGGCAATCTTATCCGTTAAATAGCATCTGATTCTCAAAAAAGCAGCACACTTATTTTTTCATGTAAATCGTGTTTCTTGTTGGCCATTTGCCCTGTTTAGGTGATGGATTTGATTCCACCTTAATCACAGCATATTACTTTACTTTTCCATCATTATATTGTAATTACACATTAATTTTGCTTGTCACTTTATAACTGCCAACATAAAAAATTGTTTAGTATCCTTTAAAAACACATTGTTTTGGCATAAGTGAAGAGCATATGTTTATTGCGAGCATCTATGATAAGGACATATTGGATATACAGTTAATGTGTGAAATTTACAGTTTTGCAGTGTTTTATAAATCTTAAAATCATTTAAAGCAAAATTTAAAAAGACCCCTTTTTTATAATATGCACAATATATACCTGTACACTCACTCTCTCTTGTCATATCTTTCTAATTTGTGTGACTTGATTCCTAAACATCAATAGCAAAAACTTGCACAGGTAAAAACAAAAAATAGGTTGATGGTGAAAAATTAAAATAATGCATGTCTCTGTCACTAAAATAACAAATTCCATAAAATATATGTCAAACCATTTATACTTTATGTACTCACAATTTATGTACTCACAAGCCATTTTACACCCCTTGTTTCTACAAGTCCATCTGAAACCAAAATAATAAAGAAATAAATAATAACACAGTGCACCAAAAAAAACAAAAGCAACTTAAGAATTTCTGCTACTATTAAACACGTCCTTTTAAATTCTTTTTTTATTTGTTTTATTTATTAATGTATTTGCCTATATATTTAAAAAATTTCTCAAAAATAGCGCATTGATGCAGCAGGTTGAAACATAAATGCAGAACCTGTATTTATTCAATTATTTAACCAATCAGAATTTAAAATGTGCCCATTCCGATGTCAAAGAATTGATTCTGATTCTGACTTGCCTATGTTTTGTTTGTGTTCTGTTTTTTTTTTTTTCTTTTTCTTTTTTTTTTGGGGGGGGGGGAGCAGGGACTGCAACTTATATAAACTTTTCTTTAGAATTCAGAACATGAAGTAAATTATTTGCTCTCTTGTAATCAGTCTTAATAGAAGCCGGTCTGACTGGCATAATAGAAATGACCTTGGAAAAGCAGTCAGCTAATACTGTGGGTTAAAGCACTCATATCAGAAAGTCATTTATTTAACATCTTAAATAACATAAAAATGATCCACTGCCTTGACACATTGTACCTCAAACACACAAAACACAGATTAAGTAAGAATACCCAAACACGGCAAATCCCATAATTACTAGCTATTAGCGTGAGGGTGACAAAAACCTGCCAGTCTATAATCACAGCTGAATGAAAAGCTATTTAGGACGTGCCACCACCCTGTTGTCAATCCTCGCCATTCAGTCGGGCCCCAGGGGACTGGAATGGGAGCAGACTAAGGCCTGTTAGGGAAGATGGAGTGCCGAGAAAGCCGCCCCCGTGTCGTCCTCGACGGCCCAGGAGGAGAGTGTTCATCACCATGTATCTCAGCAACACCGCATTGTAGGTGAACAGGGACACATGGGCCTATTGAAGGCACTAACAAGTGCCAAGCGGGGCCCTGACCTGTACCACCCCTCTCTAGTGTCTCAGGCCTGTCTGTAGCCCTGGGAAAGCCACGTGTCTGAATCAGAGCCATCTGCCTCAATTTGCCTAACATATTTGGCCACAATGGCCAGCCAGTTATCCATGACAAAGGGCCACAATAGGCCGTCCTCAAACACGCAGTGAAGCAGGAGAGAGTGCTGCGTCCCCATTTGCCTGCACACCAACTGGACAGTGGCTCATGTCCGACGATTAGCACACTCTGCCCGTCGCCAGCAGCTCAGCACTGTCTCAGGGGATGTAGGTAATTACCATCAACAGAAGAAAGGGAGTTTATCAGCAGACTCTTAAACCCCCCTCTCTCTCCAGCCTTAATCAGAAGTAAATGAGTAATATACTCAAGGGTCCTTTCTTCCGACTCTGCTTTTTTGTCATTTGGTATGTGTCAGAAGCATACATTACAGAGAACAAGAGATGGTGTGTGTGAATGACGGCTATTCGGGGATTAGTAAAAGTGGGCTTAGGAAAATGTTACAAAAGGATTAGAGTTTAACAAGTTGAAGCAGAGTAAAACCGGTAATCAGAATATGTCAGATTTACACGGAGAAGCACTTCAAAAATATTAAACGTGAGTCCATTTCGATTTTAATTGACAATTAAAGTAACTTAGTGTAACTTAAAGTTCTACCTGCGACTATTTTAAACTTAGATGTGTCTTTATCAGTTGCTTAATGATGTGCAAGTGTGCATCATATTACATATCATCCATACTGCACCCATTATGCACATTTCCCTGTTATTATATTTCATGTTAATTGCTGTGAACATAAGCAATGACATTTCACCTCAATATAACAAGCTAAATTGTAATAATTTTTGCTATTTATGAATCAATTTCCAAGCGTACCTCACTGCTAGGTAATTTATAGTGCAGTTAAAGGTAACTAAAGCGTCGTTATTGCCCTCTCACTTGACCTTGTTTTTCATTCTGTGTTCGTACTAGCTATTATTTATTTTACTGGATGAGTGCGAATTCTCTCAACAATGTATTAAACCTTTCATTAACAGGTTGATGCATTTGTGCATGTGTCTTTAGTTATTAGATCATGCCTGAGTTACTTTACAATATACATCCCATGCTTATAGTCAGACCATCATTTTATATTAACAGTGGCTTGTTGCTAAGCCACATGCAGACTTTAAAATGAGTCACTGATTTAGGCCTACATGTTTAATCCTGCACAAAATTTTCCATTTTTATTTTCAATGTAGTTGTATAATATCTTATGGAGTCATTTAAAAGTATTTTTATAATGATTTATATAATTATAAATAATGTTTGAAGCAAATTATATAATTGAATAATATTCAGAACCTTCTAGTATTTAAGTAAATAGTGAACTTCTTCCTTCCGATTTGCCTGCTTTTGGTCCGTTATTGAAGTCACAGTTTCTATGGACAAATCATGTATGTTGTTGTATGGTGAGTTGTATGCAAAAATCTGAACAATTCTGGTGATTTTGTTTAGTCAAAAAAAGTAAGACATCCTTCACAGGTTTTATATTTCTTAAATTAATATGATCTGTACAAAATCTGTTATTTTATTTTAGGTTTAGTGATTTAGAAATTAAGTACAATTTAACAGTAAAATTTGTATATAATTTGTTTATTTACTTAAAAAATACTTAATTTTGTAATTATGTTTTTCATACACAATAGCTGACTAAACCGTTAGCTATGTGGCAAAAAACTGTTAAATTTACATTTGGCAATTCGGTTGGTAAAATATATTTTACTGTTGCTAACTGTGGGATATATAATACATAAACTATCAAATATGCCATGACTTTACTGTATATATATATATATATATATATATATATATATATATATATATATATATATATATATTATGTTGTTCAAAATATTATTTCAATATAAATTCAGTAAATAAATACACAATGACATGTACCATGCTTAAAAGATTTTGTTCCCTCTTTTGTTTTGTTGTTTTGTTAAATTGTTTCCCCCTAGCAGATCAATAAATAGTGATAGTTAATCAGAACTGCCCACTTATCCTAAATTATATGTATTTGAAAAATACAACATCATACTCAAATATGCTATTATATTATTTGTATTAATAATGTAATATATTTATATATTTATATATAATATATTTATATATATACAGATTTTCAGCACACATTAGAAACAAGCTGAATAAAAAAATATATAATTTTATAGATTACAGCTAAACAGTATTAAATTTAAATTTAAGTTTAATACATAATTCATACTGTAAAGTAAAGTATTTTTATAAGAAAATAAAAACGTTTAGAAATATTTCAAAAAATTAAAAATGGTAATAGGGATGGTAATTTACTCAAAGACTTATAAAATATTATGTTACCTTTGGCTTATTATTCTAATGCAATGCATAACCAGGGTACTGAGGAAATTTGTTGAAAGTTAATGAGTTAAAATGTGGTTTAGGAATATTAATTAAAATAATGAGCTGGTTAGTAAACACAAGAGAATATCAGCAGATGTGTTTTACAACCATAATGCATTAAGAAAACAGCTAACATCCACTGAGTCTTTACTATGTAACGGATAATTTTCTATAACCTTCATTTGGTGGCACAGTGGTGCAGTAAGTAGCTCTGTCACCTCACAGCAAGAAGGTCCCAGAGAGGTTGACCTGGAGCCTTTTTAAGTGAGGCTTACATGTTCTTCCAATGTCTCTGTGGTTTTCTTTTTTCAGTGTGTATATATATATATATATATATATATATATATATATATATATATATATATATATATATGGTGAACTGCAGATAAAAAATTGCTCTACGGTACCTATGTGATAAAAATGTGTGTCTATACTGATTCTATTCCTTTTGCTCAATTCTTTTGTAAACAATTGCAACTTTTGAACATTAAGTAGCATAAATATAAAGAGTGTTTTAAGGCCTGTAAATTATTTTACTAATAAAACATTTATATTTTTATCAAATAATGAACCAGATCATTTTGCCCTTTAAAGTTTAGCTCTTAATGATATTTAAAAATAGTTAATAATATTTATCTTAAAACTTAACCTAACTGACTAATGTTGTAGTTACTCAGCAGTGGGTACTTACCACAGAAGTCATAAAATGATCCTATAAGTTATGTTCAAACACATTGCTAATTTTTTAACCATTAGATAAGTAATGAGAAGAAAAATATATATAATTTAAAGATTAACTGTATTTCATTAAAATTTTAAATATAGTGGAAAAAATCGAACAATTTAAACTTAGATCATGAAACATTTTTAATCACAATTTACTTAAGAAACATAACAATATTATGACGTTGAAATTTTAGATGACATTAAATTGAATAAAATTAAAATACATTTAATCAATCTGATCTGACCAAACAACTATGCTATGCTAGAAGGCTAATCTACCAAAAGTGAGCTGTCTTTTAATATCATCAGGTCTAAAGGTCAAATTCAGGCAATTACAGACATTTTCATGGTTTGTGACAAAAATCATAACACATTTCCCTCAGGTAGTGTCACTCCTCACTCTTGTCACTTGAACAGTGACCAGCCGTCGAGGAGGGCGGCCTGTTCAGGCGAGCTCTTTTTTGACATGGAGTCCTCAATTAAAGTGTGCTGAAGCAGACACAATCCTATTAGCGAGCAGCGAGTGAAAAAAGAGGGCTGGCCCCTTCATTTGTGCTGCCAGAATGATTATCCTCGAGTTGGTAAATTGCACTGAGGCCCCACATGGACTGTAGGAAACAGCATTCAGACTTGAACGTGCCGCTGATCACAAGCTAACCGCTAACTAGCTTTTGTAATGATGGCAGTCATTTGTCCTGTATGTCAGTATATTTTCTAAGGACAAAATAAGCAGGCTGGTAATTGGTCTGATGGCGTGGAAGACAATTACATGTGAAGGAACTCCTCTTTTTAAAATAGTGTATTGTTAGTGCTAGTTACTCAGACTCGCATCTCTTTGTTCTATAACCTCACTGCCCAAAATAAATAGTGGCTTAAGAATTACTGTAATAACGTTCATTATAAAGCCATTAAGATGTTCATTGGCACCTAAGTGCTGAACAGTGCTGCCTCTTAGTGGTCAAATACCCTAGCCTCTTACACAGGAACCATGGTGTTTAAAGTATAGCTGTTATACACAACTGTGTGAGTGAATCTGATTCGAAATTCAACCTCAGACTTATAGCTATAAATATGAAATGTTTGTTTTATGATTATTTCTTTGATTGCATTAGAAGTCCAGCTGTGAGTGACTTTGTAGATAATGCCTTGCAATCATTTTGAAAAATTATCACTAATGAAGTTTCTATGAGGATAGCATGCCATAGCTTTTAAAAAGGGAAATGATGGCGAATAGTGGCAAAACAATATTTATGAACATCTATTACATGCTGGCTTAGCTTCATCCACCCTTGGTTTTTGAAAGATTGCTGTTTAATAGATTAATGCAGCTATGTTTGTTTATGCTAAAGGCCTGTTCTGCACTGGGAGTAAATCGAGTGTTATTTAAAGCCAAGTACTTTTGTCAAGCTGCTGCAAATGGAATGATGGATGGCACTCAGGGCTTGTGCAAGTGAATGCATTGCTTCCTATTTAACCTTAACATCCTCGTTGCTAATGGTTTGTCTGACTCAGGTTTTAAAAGACATGGCGCTGCTTCATTGAAGTCAAAATTAAAAATCCACCATACCATATTTCTCCGACCAGGGAAATACATTATGTGCTGCTAATGTATTGGCACAAAGCAAAGTAACATCCCATCAAGTGCTTCAATTTGGGCTTTTTTTCCCCCCATTCATGCTGTTTTATTGCTATGGGCAATTTGTACCACTCAGCATGACAGTGTCAACTGAATCAAGATTAATTTACATGCAAAGGAACACTTAGCGAAGCGGCTTGATAAGCAAACACATTGTCTCGATTGCTGAGCTGGAAAAGAGGTTTTGGGAGAGTGGGACAAAATTAAGAAGCATCAAATGTGATTGCCTGGAGGTAGTTAACAGACCAGAGTGGCAACATTTTTTACCAGCAAGAACCCCAGATGGAACAGAATATGGTTTTAAGAATTGTGTAGAGGTGGGCAGAATAATTGAAAAGTTTGTATTGCTCTAAACTGTATTTAAATAACTATAAAGTAACCTGTTACTATAAATATTTTAAAGCAGTGCCACCAATAAACAATCTGATTTATAATATAACAAAGCACACAGGTCATCTGGTCACTTCCTGTTGGCTAGATGCTAAATTTGTCTAATTTACTTTAGCATTGTCATGGACTGGGCTTGTGTTTATTTCTAATGCATCTAAATAGTAATCTGTCACCATCAATCAATCAATCCATTATCTTCCACTTAATCCTATACTAAGGCTTGGCTAAGTCCCCAAGCCCATCCAAGAGAGAACATTTTGGGTGCTGGGCAGATACACCCAGAACAGAGAACCAATACGGGGGAATCTTTTTTTGGCCACACATTTACTCATAGGGGCAATTAAGAAAAGTAAAATTACCTTGAGTACATGTTTTTGCACTGTTGGAAAAAAACGGAAAACCTGGCGGAAACCCATGCAGACATGGGGAGAACATGGCAAGCCCAACCAGATCGGAATTCAAACCTGGATCCCCAGTGCTGAGAGGTGAACATACTAACCTCTATGCCACCGTGCCATCCAATCTGTCACTAATTCTATTATAAAAGAAGTATTAACATAAGGCTATTCTGAATATATATGAATGTGAATATATATGAACATATGAATATATATGTGCACTTCTTGGACATCCATATCGGGCATGATGGAATGTAAATTGCTATGGATTAGAGCTTTGGCTAAATGCTATAAATAGGCTTCTCACAGAATGCCCACAATAGACTGCTCTCTGGTACTGGATGTATTCCTGTAATACCGAGTGCCATTTCTGCTATTCTGTTGCCCTAGTTGAGAGATGCCGGTAGTAACCGATACTAGTAAACTGGTACACTCACTCACACTCGCCCACTGTCCTTGGAGTTAACAGTCAATATATATTTCTCCACATTTGAGGTGTATGTGACATATTCTAACCTCATTTGGTAAAAAAAGAACACACAAAATATTAGTACAAACACATCATAGCAACTGTCAAGTGCTGGCTGGTATTAATTTCTGGCTCTTTTTTAGTCATATGACCTGGGCATTTGCAGTCAATCACTACTATACTATTTTACTACAGCTAACACTGTAAAACTGGGTTATGCAGCAGGGCAATGATCCCAAGCATTCAAGCTAATCTATGACAGAAAAAAAGGATAAGAATAAATTGAATAAAACCCGAATTTCTCCAAAGTTTTGGGCAAGACTGAGAAAATCAAACAGAAAAAAAACACATGACATTTCTGTTGCTGAACGTGACTGTAACTTCTTGTACTTAAGTTTTCTCACAAGGCTTTTCTATTCTAGCTTCATTTTGCCACAAGCTACACAACGACACTGTAACTGCCATGTGCCATTCATACTTTGCATTTACTTTAGACCTTCTAAGGATCAAATTTAGTTTACCCTTAATATGTAAAACAGTAAATAGAATTCAAAGAGGGTGTATTTTTTACATATATATACAAAAAGCATGAAAAAAATCAAACCCATTTAAGTCACATTTATGTGCATCTCGAGAGCTAAGCAATTTTCCCTTTGTTATGCCTCATGCGTTTGTCACACCTTTAACATGTCGCGAGTAGAAAGAAAATAAAAAGAAGAGAGGAAGACATACAGTTATGGCCTTTAGAGTCCTGAAACACCAAAGGGGAATACTTTTAGGATGTGCTTCACTGTTGTGTTTGAGAGATAAGACATGTGTCTTGTGCTCACTGGCCCCCATAAACACACTGTAACTGAGCCGTGGAAGCAGCAAGGGAAGCGAGACACTGTGGGATTCACTTGAACATGTGGTGCATTTGCCAGCCTCGAATCCCTTGTCAAAGTCGGAATGCAGACTGACAGGAGAATATGATGCCATGGTGCCAGGAGGCCTGCCTCTATTTACAAATATTTCACATAAACAAATTTTCAAATAGCTTTATTTGGAGTAGCCTTTCTGCTCTATTAGACATAACACACAGCTGCCACAAGCACTCAGACACATCATCAACAACCGCTCGCGAAAGAAGATAGAGAAGCACAAAATCAGAAACAACAGAAATCTGGAAAAAGTGTCCTCGGAGAGTTTCGCCACTTTTGGGGACAAAGTTAGGTTCAGATCTTTCTAAGCAAAGCAAATAAGACTGTGAAATATGTCTTATTTTTTTCCGATATGAACGTCACAGTCCCCTGATACATCAGCAGGCTGTGTGCCCATTTGATGCACTTGTTTTTCTGTCAAGCACTCGATATGGGGTTTATTTTGCATGATTTAAAAGGAAAATGTCAGTGTTAATTATGTGCACCGTACTACGTTACAATAAAAAAATCCTGCTTATACTGGAGATGCACTGCTTTCCACTGCGCACTAAGGCCTGTCATTAGACAGCTGTTGTGCTGTCTGACCTTGATTATATTTCGCTGACATCTACAAACGTGACAGCGTAATGGGTCTTGCTCATCATGCCACCAGACATTAGCTCCCGTAATCAAGCAATTATCAATTTCACACTAATAACTCACCATAATGCAAACTCCCGGCCTCATAAATAAGGTCATTTGCACATCTCGTTTGCTTTGTTTGTCCTTTTTAAGGCTAGATCTGTGGCAGTCCGTGGTATTTCTTTAAAAATTAGCAAATGTTATGATGGCTTTCATCCCAGCATATTCACAAACTAATAAGTGGAAGGAAATAAAGAGTGACTCGTGTGTGTGAAACAGAGTATTGTAATGGCTCTTACTGAACACTTTGTGTGCACATTACTTATAATTGTATAGACATTCAGGGCAACTTTGCTGTCATTAGTGCAGATACTTTTAGCTTCTTGGTAATTACAATTACAATTATATACTACTACTCTTATTAAGTCCGTTCACTTGTATTAGTCTGTGCTCACTTGTCTCCACCAAAAAAGGTCTGTGAACTTGTGGCTGCCATCTTCCTTAGTGAAAGCAACACGATTAGTAATCGTTCAAACTGATTCCAGACTGTTTGCCCAATCCCTGCCCCCGCCCTGGCTTCGCTACCATCATTGATTCTTGCCTAGGCAATCGGATTCCGTTCGCTAACGTACAACTGGCCAATTAAGGAATTGAGTAATTGTGATTGCACTGCATCAAGATCAATTTCGTTGGAATGTGAGACAAATAACAATAGCAGTAAAAGGCAGCAAAGAAAAAAAAGCAGCTCTAAATATAGCCCTTTATATTTCATTTCATTTCACTGATTATTTATTCATTCATTCATTCATTTTCTCCCGCTTATCCTCTATTAGGGTCGCGGTGGGGTTCCCCATGCCCATTCAGGGGAGAACGTCTCGGGCGCTGGGCAGATACACCCAGGACAGGGCGCCAATCCATCGCTGGGCACACACTCACTCACACAGACACACTCTATAGGGGGCAATTTTGAGAATTCAATTAACTTGTTCCATGTTTTTGGACTGTGGGAGGAAACCGGAGAACCCGGAGGAAACCCACGCAGACACGGGGAGAACATGGAAACTCCACCCAGATGGGGATTCGAACCGGGAATACCTAGCGCTGAGAGGCGAACGTGCTAACCACTAAGCCACCGTGCCGCCCCTGATTATTTATTTCATTTAATTTAATGATAATGATTACGATTTCTCATATCTGCTTCCTTTATAGCACTGGTCAGTTAGCATTAGGCTTATTATGAGATTGTGCTTAAATCATGTCCCTAACCTTACTTGTAAGACATATGTCTTTTAAGAAGGTCTAAAAAAAAAAGGGTATTTTTATGCAACGCTAAAATAATTCCAAATGAGAAACCCATTACAGCACAGCTTTAAGTGAAAATTACCTTTGTAAGAAACCTGTATTTGTCTGAGTGCCATTGAACTGACATTGCAGTGATCATTAAAATAATCTATCATTAGAGCCAGAGGCAAATGTATTAATGTTGATGTTATTCATTGCCCTATTTTCTAACTCATTGATCATCGGTGTTTGCTTAATAGGAAAATAATAAACAATTACGCAGAGATTTGTGGTAGGGTAATTGTATTTCTAATACTGTACACATTTACACTGCATCATCATACCCCCCTAAAACATATTGGTGATGGCGTACATTAAATCGATAGGGCTGGATGTAATTTGTATGATAATTATATACTAAACAGTGTGGGTACTGGTTTTGCATTCCACCAATGGGGACATGTGTCAGATCACAATCACAATGACTTATAAACAAATCAAAGAGCAGGGGTAAGAAAACATAATAAATCATAAACATTTCAACCCATGTGATGTGGCATTTAAACCAACCCCCACTGAGGTTTTTAAAAACTTCAGCAGTACTGCTGCATCTGATCCACATGTACAAATATCATCACCATGTTGTTGTTTCTGCAGTGCTAAGAATACTCCATGAACCAAAAAATACCTCTTTTTTTTGGGGGGGGGGGGGGGGGGCTTACCATTATAGAACAAAATTTGAGAACATGGAGTAAAAGTATGCATAGACACAGAAGTACAGTCTGTACTTGTATACTGTTAAAACTATAAGATATTTAAAGAACTTTTAGAGAGTTTCTGCTAAAATTGGCAAAATTCCTAAAGTGCTTTGAAAACTTTTTGGAAACAAAAGTGCTTTGGGAAATCCAAAGTACTATAATATTTAAGGCACATGTTTAAACCAAGGACCTTTATGAGTTTTTCAAGGATCTTGTAATTTTAACACTGTTGAACTTGATTTCTATATTCCTGAGCCAAAAAAAAAGAAATAAGGTATCCTTGATTCTGTTCTGGCATATTTTAAAATTCTTTTAACATAATTCATTAAAAGAACTTCCTTTACACAGCCAACTAACTTTACACTTTACATACATATTTACTAATCATTTAGTAAATGTAATATATTTAAAATTTTGTAATCAATAATGTGTTGTTTTATTAGTAAGTTAAATCTAGTGAGTAATTCAAAATATTGTTAAAAAATATTGTAACATAATATTTAAATATATCCCACTTACAAAATGTGCATTAATATTGTATTGACATTTAGAAAATCAATAACATATGCAATTTTAGTAATGGGTTTCAACATCATTATAGTACTTGTTTAAAGGGAAAATAATGAGTTTAACAACAGCAACAATGCTCATCAAGTCAATGACTCATAGGCAAATATCTAGTGTCATCCTTCATATGTTTATTCACTCTCATCCTGCATTTTTACCTCTTCTCCTTTTGTTTCTTTCCGCCGTATTGCAGAATGTCAAAGAAGCCAATAAAACTCACATTTGAAAAGGCAACCAAGCATCCAGGTTTATCAACATAGAGTCCTAACCTATTCTCTGCTGACCAGACACATATTGAATGCCCTCACTCTGAAAGGGTTAACAAATTGGCCTATTACAAAGCCCCGGTTTGAGACTAACCCCCGCAAAGAGAATGACAGAAAATCATTTAAGTTAAACCCATTAGCTGCCCTGTGGATAAGAACTTGGCAGGTACTATCAGTGTGCAATTCTTGCCTTCCTGACAGAACTTTGGAAGTAAACAGAGAGAAAGCTATGTTGAGGTAATGTTGTTACACTGTTGTTTCAGTTTTAGTACGGGGTTGAGCCCATGAGGTTTAGGAGCAAATGTGAAGAAGAGAACCAAATTAAAATCACCTATACTGATCAGGACCATTGCTCCCCAGGAGGCCCAACAGTCATCGCTTTTCCTTTGAACGGACAAAAATCAATGCTTCATCATCCGTCTGATAAAAATGTGCCCTTTGTCTCTCTTCGGAGAAAGATTTTTCAGCACGCCCTATTATGGGCAATGAATGTACAATGTCAAGCAGAGAGTGCCATGCCCCTTGAGCAAATGGCTGTTAAGTGCTTAGCTTAAGCCTGGACTCAGCAAGCAGAGCATGTAGCCTAGCACACAACACTTTTGTGACTGGCAAACAGACTTTAATTTTAAGGCCAGAACATTTGCTTAATTGAGGCATTCAGAATGAGCATATGAATGGGTGCATTATCAAGATTGGACTAATTACCCCTGCATGGCTGAATCACTCAAGTAGAAGCTGGTGACTGGTGACATTTTGAAACACAAATGTTAAAAGCCTTTTCACCTACTTATATTAATCACATGTAGACCCACAGGTCTGGATGGACTGCCGTCTAGCGTACGCCCGTCATGAATATTACAGACAACAAAAAGCCTGCTCGAGGAAAAGGGAAAAGCAAACCGGCGAGTTATAGCTTCACTAAGAGGGGACACAATGCCAGTGGTTTTAATCTCTCGCTGCCACCGGTTCAATTTTCCATGAACAGCACAAGCTATCTGGTTGGTGTCAATCAGCATGTGAGTGACAGCTGAAGGGGTGTTCGAGGTGGGCTTTGCTATTGCACTGGATTTGCTGACTCATAATTAAAGCAGAAGCAAATGGAATTGAGGAGGGGAGGTCAACGGATTGGCGCCTGGGAGATGAAGCCGGACTGATTGCACCAAATTATGATGGGCCCAACTCGCTGTGATGAGGCCAAACGCACGCCTCCATTTGCTGACAGTTCAATTTCCTCCAAACGTCTCTCATATCAAGATGAGCTAATTATGAGTGAAAAGTTATCAGAGGCCCACCTATTGAAAAGGAGGATTAGATGCATTTTTGCAAACCTCCGAACGTCTGAGTGTTATTTCTGATTACACCTTTGCTAAAGAGAAGGTCAAACACAATAAAACTGCTTAACGTACATGTCAGGTATTATAATCCCTGATCGAGTTGAATTTCAAAATTTACCCAAATATCATATTTCGTTCTGTTTAACTTCATTTGCAGAGTGCGACTGGCCTCTTCACTTGGTTGTTTGAGAGTGTACATTACATTTATTTGCATTCTCAAACTATTAGCAGATTATCTCTGTGTATGTTTAAAGTGGATGAGAAGGGAAACGCAGGGCTAAGATCATTTCAGTAGTTTAACACCTGGGTTCGACCTCAAACGCCAGCCTTAAATTAAATTATGACACTGAGAGCATAGCTAATACTTTATCATGACAGACAGTGGAGGAAATGCTCATGATGATATTAGTAGCTCAATCAGCGACTGATAAGACATGCTAAAGTAGGGCTATTAGCACAGAGAAAGTGGGTCCAGCTCACTTAAATATGCCTGTGTAATAGAGAAAATTTGAAGGAACAGACAGTAATGGTCCTGATGAAGCAAGTGGGGACAGATTAAATATTTTAGTACATTTAATCTGACCTTAAAATGTAATCAAATTATTGAATAAATTCGTTTGTGATGCTTATAGACCCATTTTTTGCCATATGTAGATAATGCTCACATGTCTTGGATCAGTAAGTCACTACAGATTGTGGTTTGCCATAATTCTTCATGTGTCTACTGCTTCATGATTTGGGACAACAATCATTTTTCGTGACTTGCCATTCTGACTGCGTAATTGTGTAAAAGCAGAAGCCATGGTGTTTCTAACAGCAGCTATCCCACAGTAATGTATGATGTTATAAACACGTCTGTCACGAATGGCACGCATCCATAACCGAGCCGATCGTTTTCACCCTCTGAAGAACCATAAAATCCACGGCTGGTTCAACACACAAAGCGCACGAGCACAAAAAAAGAGGATTTTACACAGAAAACAAACAATGAAGTTGGAGCCATATCCCATCAAATACCTCCCCATTCAACAATTCATCTTGGTAATAGAGATAGAAGCAGGGTAATGCACTGTGGTCTTGAAGCGTGAGATTGAGGATTTCTCTGGCACAATGCATAATTCATGGCCTTGGCCAGCAAAGTGTGTAAGATGGGAATTTCACAGCATGCTAAGAGTAATGGGGATGAGGGCAGAGATGGGCTATATTAATACTGATTTATTAATACATTTCACTATGCATGCTCTCATTTCCCTGCTACCTAGTAATCAAGTATAAGAATGACTTAAATTGTCTGAAACATTCATAGGCATTGCAGGATTTGCTTCTAAAATAATTGTGATTTCGTCAAACACCATTTCAGAGCCCACATATGCCTTTAGTGATGTGAAAATCCCCACAGCAAATTGCACTTAGGTTCTGCTAAAATCAAATTCTTTGTGGATATTCTTTTTAGATACTCAGTCCTTGTCTTAGACGTAATTTCTAAGATAATATGAATACATTTGTGCTTACCTGGAAATCTCATTGCGTCTTGCATTGCAAACAGACCCAGGTAACACCCTGCAAAGTTGGATTGAAAAACAGCTACTGTATCAGATTTAGTGGACTTAACCATGCGGCATAACTGTTTCCCATTAGATTCCTTAGCATACGATTGTTTATTCTGCCTGTCTGGCAGCTTCGGAGGTGGAACTAAAGATGAAAATGTGACGGTAACAGGCTTCTTAACTTTCCATTGATGAAAAGCCTGTGTTAATGTACTCTACATATTTAATTTGTTCGGAGCAGGAAAAACAATATAAATCATTTTTTAAACCATTAGATGCCGACTTCCATTAATAAAGCCTTAATTTGGGCATTATGCTGGGTTGGTTATGGAAGCAGCAGGGTGAAATAGCATAATTAGCATGTGTAATAGGGAGAGCAGGGTGTGGCGGATCGGCATCAAGGCCACGGCTGAGTGAAATAGAGAATGGTCACAGCGGCCAATTTTGCCACCGTGTCCGCCTGTGTGGTGTGTACCTATTTACGAGCTTGATTTGACTTGCCTAGAGAATTTCCAGCATGGCATGAATCTCTTCTTTTGGGGGTTGAGCTACGCAAGTAAAGAATATTGGACATCTTTATTTGAATAGGCACTAAGGTAGAGCAAGGATTCAAAACAAAAAAAACCTTGCCTGTTTGAAAGTGCTAATTAAGGCCACATCTGGCCGTTCAGCGATCTAGATCAGGGAGCTTGTTTGATGCGCATTGTGAAGCCATGCTGGAGAGATACACAGGGGATGGCTCCTACCTATTAGGCAAGAGAAGAAGCACTCAGAGCCAAAGTCACAAGGCAGGCTAATAGTGAATGCAGGTAATTGACAGAAAATCAAGCCAAGTCTTGAAGCTCAAATGGCAACCGGTGTTCACTGTGTTCGAGTTTGCTGTGTAAAGCAATTGGAGGTTTAGACAAATTGTCATTGGATTTAGTCAATGACACACGTGTACACACTCTAATTCCTATATTTGCTTCAATCATCAATACATAGACAAGGAGAAAGCTTTTTCCTAACCCGAGAGTTCATTGTTCACCAAATGTAAATGCCACAGCTCACAATGTGACAATGTGATATCCAGCACCCTCCTATGAACTCAGTTATCATCTCTGTCTCCTTTGACACTTTTTCCCGTTAAAATGTGCATGGACATAAGGCAGCCAATGAGATGCAGCACATTAAAACTATGCCTGATAAGTTTGCATATGTTGCAGAACATTGCTCCCGTCTGCAGCACTTTCACAATGGTTTGACGTCCATCAAAGCCTTTATGAAAAAGAAAGGCCAAATAGAACCTCTCCGTTAGGGTCATTATGCATTCGCGGCTAGTTTTATGAACTTAAAACCAGCATGGTTTGCATACAGACCAGAGATCTGTTAACATAAACGGTCCAATGACAACATGACCTTCTAATCCGTTGCATGATGTGCATTTAAATGGCTGTTTGGATATTGCATGTGCTTTTATTTCACTATAAAGGCTTACTACAGAGAACTCCAAAAGGCAAGAAAACCACGACCACATTACTCATATCTGTATATGACCTACAAGGTCTGTACAATAAGGCAGCATTCATTCAGTGTTACCGTACACAGTTCAAATGCATTCTATTCATCTACTGTGGCAAAGCTCATCCATCTCTCTAAACTCCAGCGCCATTCAACATAAAGAGCTTTGAGTCATCTTGAGTGCTGCTTAGAGGACAAATTATGAGGAAGGTCCTAATATTCATTCTTTCTACAAACTTCTACTTCTTCTTAAAAGAAAACAAAAACCAAGGTAGTCAACAGTTAGAAACTCATCATCACATTACTTCAGAATTCACCCACTCTAATTTGGAAAATGCAAATGTAAATTGTGCAGTCCACCAAACAGCTCCGTCCATTTATTAATCTAAATAGGTTTCATTTAGATTTTTCACGGCATCAGCTTTATTTGTAAATGTCGCGCCCTATGAATACTGTTTTTTTTTTTATTTTCTTTTCGCATATTCTTGCCGCCTTTCATTAATATGTAAATAGGAAGTCAATCGCTCTTTTGCCTGACAGTGAACTGCACTTCTAGTGCTGTGTGTAATCAGCTTTGACCACAATCCACTATTTATCATAGAGAATGCCAGCTTTGACAGTAAATTATGGAAAATATACTGTAATGCCCCAATCTATCTGGGTGGTACACATTTAATTGGCGATTATCGTTTCTCTGAGCAGATAATGTAAAAACTAACAGGTTCGGATGTGGATTATAAGCGTCATCACATTCCTGTTTTGAAATATTTAGCAGCTAATTGTCAAGTTCAACCACCTGTACATACAGTTGTCAGTTGCCAATTACTGGCTGATGTCAAAAGTCTGAAATCTAATTAAGTGTATTGTGACTGTATCAGGTGCTTGAATGGCACCTTAAGCAATATTCTGCATATCTGTGGCCAGGTTGTAGATGTAGACAACTAATATCTCATACAGGGAATTTGGCAAGCTATATTAGCTGACAGGCTGGTAATAGGAAATATCACTCTAAGCAAAATGCTTGGCCAAATAACAATAAATTCTCCATGAAATGATGAGGGCTACATGATGCTGCTTTGCATATATTTTGCCATGAATTCTAATTAAGGTGGCATAAACCTGAGAGTGCACGGTCATCACGGCAAGATGCCTAAGGCTTGATTGATAATGTGAAGACACTAGGCCCGGGCTGCCTGAGATTCTCTCCTTCCTTAAATTAATGGCTATCCCAACAACCCTAATAATGCAGCGAGGATGGCAACCTCCCCCCACTTTTTCCCCTCCACACCACCCACCAGCCCCACCAGTCCCACCACACATACACAATCACACGCATACGCACTTCACCACCTCCACCCCCCAATTTCAATTTTCTAGAGGCATGGAAAATAGGAGAGATCATTCATTTATCTTGTAATAGCTGGATAATAGATCCATCACAATAGAACATCTGCACACACACACACACACACACACACATATATACAAACACAGCCGCCACCATCCCCATCGCTGCTGATACTACACACTAAACACTCACCCCTCTTTTGTCCCCCACACCCACCATAACCATCAACTGTGTTAAGTCAATATTCCGAGGACACCAGAGCACACTCGAGTGTTTCTGAGCACATTCGTGGTTATGGACATGCAGGCTATATGTTGATTGTGTATTGCTGAAAATAAATGTAATTTTTTTAATGTTTGCATTGGAAATTTTTCTGTAGCAAAAAAGAAAGGAAGAAAGAGAGAGAGAGAGAAAGAAAGAAAGAGAAAGAAGGAAAGAACATGTGTCCTATGTTCTTATAAAGCTTGGTGAGAAAATAAACCCCACAGTATTTATGTTAATGTCCATGGCCACATACAGCATTCCAGACACAGATGTTCACTTGGTTCTGTTGGTTGGGGCTGAGATGGGGAAGCAGATTGTTCACAAAGGTTAATGGTGCTGTCACTTGGCCTGGCCATGAGAAGGAAAAGGATCACAGGCTCACTCTGCTTTCTTCCATCCACCTGCTGAATTAGCAAGGCGAACAAAAATAAAGAAGGTGCACAAAACCAATAGTCTGCTCTCCGGTAGGCTACAGCCTGCCAATCATCCCAAAGAGCTCACCCAGCGTACCTCGGTGACCTCTGCAAAATGAGAACTGCTCATGTGCATAGCTAGAGTAATGATAATTTAGGTTAGTAATAATGCATTTTTGTCCTCCATTTGTTTATCGTTCAGTATTTCATGACATTCTCTCATATTTTCAGGAGCGCAAAGAAGAAAATGAAATTCAACGGCTATGTGTAAATATGCAAATTTGACGGTCGACTTTGTAGAGCTTACTGTGAAATAAATTCTAATAATAACAAAAATAGACATTAAATAATGAATTCCACTTGATTCTTTTTTTATATTTAAGTAGTTTTTTTAATATATAATATTTGATTTACATATTACAATTTGTATTCATATTTGTAGATTATTGCTTATGATTAGCATATATTTTATGTATTGTAACTAGATTGTAACCTTGTTTAAAGATAACCTACAATTGATGAAAAAAGTCACTTTCTTTATCTTATATAAAACTCATAAATGCCTATATAAGGCATTTTATAAGTTTAGATCTTCTGTTTTGAAACCTAACCAAGAACTAAACAAGAACTTTATTTATTAATTCTACTAATCTTTTATTTAACTGACTAAAGAACCATGTAAAGATTTCCATTGCTGTCACTTATCACGGTCTATTTATCTTGTAAATATAAACAGATTAAAAAATTAATGTATGCAACAAACTCTGACTAAAGCCTGGTATGAGCCAAAATAGGAATGAAAATATATGATTTATGTTACACTATTATTATTATTATTATTATTATTATTAATGATGATGATGATGATGATGATAATAATAATAATATAAAAGGATCATATATCAAAGATTTAGTTTTTGTGGTTCACTAGATTGTTTAAAATTGTAACAAAATGTCATAAAGCACATTTACAGATGCAAGATAGCAAACACTTTTTTTGTATGTATTGTAAATACTACTGTCAAAATATACAGAGAAATTAAAGAAGTCTTAATCTGTGTTGGTCAAGATGAAAACTGCTGTTAAAAGCCCATGCTGCCCTTAAACTGTCTTCTATGAAAAACTGCAATGCTACTCTGATAAATGTAGCCACATGGGCTAAGGCGCAATTGGGAATAGTTCAAGTAATGCCATTTTTTTAAAATTATTTTTAACAGTTGGTGCAAAAGACAGCATTTGTCGGGATTACAGTGTATGTGTATGTGTAAATGTTTCATTGTTAAAAGGCATAATTTTTTTTTTAATATGCTGTAATTAAAACAAAGTTAAAAAATTCAAATAATTGCAAATTAGCATCTAAACTCTGAAACAATAGTCATTAGGAATATATGAAGTAATAAACATTTTAATTCCTTTTTTAAATTTTATTCTTAGAGAGTTGTGCAGGCATAAAATCTGATTCATAGCACATGGTAAAAAATGTAATAAAATTTGTCAATTAAAAAAAAACATAATTTTTTGTACTTTTCTCACTTTAAAAAAAACTTAAAGTAAATAATAAATCTTTAAAAAATAATAGTCTAACCTTTTTTTTCACATGCAGAGAAAACAGAAAACTTTTTAGCATGATTCCTCTGATTTGAGAAAAATATTTCATAAAATGTTTAATTAGTGCAAGAACTGATTTACATTTTTAACCAAATGTGGATATCAAATAATTAAGGTTTTTAAAACTAATTATATCATTTACAATTAGGTAATTCATTGTCAATTGTATACCACAAATCTATAATGAAGCCCTATTAAATAAAATCAATCACATAACAGTAAATTTCAATTAATTTGATGTTTACACCCTAATTGATTAACATGTTAATTGAAGTATCATCATTTAAATTGAGCCAAATTAAACATTCCATGTGCTTATAAAATTATATATATATATATATATATATATATATATATATATATATATATGCTTTAAAATAATATATTTATTGCTCAAACTTAATACCTGTATGACTTCTGTAACAATTCTTAATTTTTTAAGTAGACAGATTTTTAAAATGTTTTTTGTTTGTTTGGTTTTTACACAATTTTGTGTGTGTGTGTGTGTGTGTGTGTGTGTATGAGAGAGAGAGAGAGAGAGACATTAACATTGCAACAATAAAAAAACAACACCTGGCCCATTTGATGTTTAAATTATATGTATTATTTTTTTCTGGACTTCATCTTATCTTCATATTCAAAGACTCAAAGCCACATTACCAAATTCTAATCATTCCAGCCTGTACTTGGTCCATCAGCCTAATAATTTGCAAATTGGCGTGATAATTCGTCACACTTTTACCAGGAACTATCAGAAGTGGATAATTGCAGCTTTGGCTTTTAGCACTTGGCCTGGTGTTTAACACTGAAGCGGTCGGTCAACCTGACTCGCTTCAAATTGCGCAGGCGCAAACTGTCCGTGCCTAATTAACCTTCATCAACAACCTAAGGCAGCTAGCGCACTAAATGCCTTGCCCTTGTGCCTGCAAGCCTGGAAGCGCGCTGCACTCGCACACTGTTCACTACAGTAGCCTGCGGATTTGGACGTTGCCCAGGTGTTTAAGGGTGCTAATGTACTGGCCATTAGCGCAAACAATTAGCCAGAGGGAAATGACACCGGTGGGTTTTTTCGTCCCCTCCGTGTTTACCTTTCACATTCGGCGGCAAACAAGGCATGTGATGGCCCGTGAGCCCAAAGCAGAGCATTATTCCTAATTAAAAGCCGGGGATGTGAGCCATTAGCAAGATTCATGCTCGGCTTCGGGAGAGTTCATTCCGGCTGTTGACTATCCATTGATTATTCATACAGCTTCTGATTGGGGCCCATTAATGCAAGATCAAGTGGGAAGTAAATTTTGTAAGAGCAAGCGGCAGACTGATGACGGTCCCACTGAGCGAGGAAAAGACTGTTAATGGAGCAAGTTAGGATCCTTTAATATCACTGAATTTACAATAAAGCAATGCGAATTAATCCCCCCCCACACACACGCTTTTATAGTTTGACCGCTTCCATGCTGATTTCTACCACCTGCCCGATCATGCCTTTAATTTCAATTAGAAATATTGTCTGTTAAAACTACTAAAATATGACATTCCCAACTTCATTGCGCAACAGTAATTATGTTTTTAAAATTGTATTATCAAGAATAATATTGAATATTTATAATACAGGTTTAACGTCACTGTAATAACCAGTTTACATTTAATAGTAGGCTGTTTTACCTAAACTGTAGGCTATTAGCAAGAAAAGCAAACCAAGAGGAAAATCTGGACTAAAAGAGAGATGGGTAAGTAATAATAAGGTAAGTAAAAATATTAATAAGAAATATTAATGACCAAATTATGATGATGATGGTGATTATAATAATAATAATAACTATTATTATTATTATTATTATTATTATTGGTATAGTCATGATCCTGTTTGTCATATGTTAACACTAATATATTCAAATATATTAAACCAGTAGATTTTTTACACCCAGAGGCCAATCTGTAATTTTAGACACTCTCACAAATCCTGATTCTTTCTTTCTCTCTCTCTCCCTCTCTCTCTCTCTCTCTCTCTCTCTCTCTCTCTCTCTCTCTCTCGTGTCTCATTGTGTAGGCCTAGTTAAAAATGGATGTGAAAGTAATCGTAACTAATGCCTTCTAAATGTTCATTACAACTCCAGGCTGTCAGTTGGTTAGAGCTGGTCTGCATGAGCAGTAGGCTATTCTTTTGTCTGCGTTCTGTGTGAACGTTCGGGTTGGCAGTCGGCCGTAAATAGTTTGACACAGGCGCCCCCAAGTGGTAGATATGCAACAATACAACAGGTCGAGTTTATTAGGCTGTAGAATTCCAAGCCAACTCTAACACACCCCATTTAGCTAATTAGGAACTTCTTACGGTTGTAATTAGGTAGATCATGGTTAATGCCTGTAGATTTATGCAGGGTTATGATCAGGGGGTTTGGAATTTTCAGCTTAACCAGCGTTGCCTGGTCTGTTACACAGAGGAGGAAGTTGATCTTGATGAGGGTACATTTGCATTTAAGAAGTAATAAATGCTTTAAAGGTAAAAAGTAAAAAAAAGAAAAATTCTAACCACTATTCCACTAATTTAATCAGTGACTTGCCATGTGGTGCACAGTGAAAATGACACAGATAATCAATGTAAATAAAACCAAACTGAGATATAATGGAATGTGTGCTGCAATACATCCATTTAGCACTTTATCAGAGATTTCAAGACTCTTCTAGAACTTTATTAAAAACAATGTGCAGATACTAAATCGAGGCTTTTGTTTTACCCTTTTATGCCATGAGGTATTTGATTAAAAAATTTAACACAGTTGTACAGAGATATTTGAGTATTTATCACAGGAGCAGGGGAATGTTTGTTGTCATGCATTGCCATCAAAAGGTTTCTGGAATGTATAGAATGCTATACATTCTGCAATTTTTTGGATTTTTTTAAACCTTTCCAAACGTTTTACATCATACCTTTATGTTTCCAAAATTGTGGAATTGTTTTGCTATCTAAATATTTTATAAAGTAAAGTTATAATACAATTTTGCAGCATTTTGGTCATTGTCTTAAGATCATTGTCACGCTGCAAAATGAATTTTGTATCAGATTTTTTTAAACCAGAAGTTTTTATAAAACATTTAAATTGGTTCAAACTTTTGCACAGCACAGTTTAATAACCTCCAGTTCAAACGGTCATGATTTTGATTAAGATCTTTACACCATTACATTTTAGGTTTGCTGCTGATGTTAATTACACTGAGAAAATTATTGAACTGTAGCTGAAGCTAATTGGTAAGGGAAAGTGAGCCCACCCTAACATATCATAGGTATTTCAATCAAAGCATACCAAAGAATTGTAATTACCTAGAAGGTTTTAAAAGGAATAAGTCTGACATTAAAAAGAACCCATGATGTAAAACAGCAAAGTATGTTTCAATTGTCAAACTATTATAAAAAATGGTAACAAAAATATTAATACTATTGCACTTTTATTATTAAATGTCAGAACATTTAACAAATATTGCTTTAATACAGACATACAGGTAACTCTTTGTGTTTCTATTAGCATGTTGTGTAATAACGTAGACAATCGCAGAAGCATTTTTATAAAAAGCAACAGCTGGAAAAAAAGCTGTAGACTCAAGGTTTAGGAAGGAAACCAGGTTCACTTCAACCAGGTTATTATGCCTAATGTGTCCAAGCAGCCTAGTCCTGTTTGGACAGTATTTTTGGAAGGATGTCCTGCAAACATTTATTAGAGAAGTGGCTACTTTCTGAAAGTATAAATCAGCACTGGCTAATTATGAATTGACTGCATAGCCATAGAAGGGAGAGAGACCTTTTGTCCTTTTCTGATGAGTGTGGGAGGAATATAAAAACCCCAATAAAAGATGGGCAACGAGTAGTTGCAAGAGAATAAAACTAGTTGTAGCAACTGATGTTTGTAAATTATAGTACAGGTTGCAACCATTGTTTATCAGGGATTATAGTAGTGGCAAGCTTTGTTTATGAGGGATTATTGTACTTGTGGCAACCCTTTATGAGAAATTATAGTTTTGGCAACAGTTGTTCATGAGGGATTATAGAAGTTGTAGCAACCGTTATTCATAAATTATCATAATAATTGTGGCAATAGTGGTTTTTGAGGGCTGTAGCAATTTTAGCAACATTGTTTACATGAGAATATGATAGTTGCGGCAACTGTTGTTTTTATGGTGCACATATCGGTGAAATAATATAAGGATTATTACACTAAAAGGCGAACCAACAACAAATTTGTGAACTATTAAGATAGTAATTTATGTTCCTGCCTTTGACATCAGAATCCTTTTTCCAGATGGTTCTTGTGCATCCCTGGTTTATTCTGGGCCTTCATTTTATTCCTGCTACTGTTTGGACCGGGTAAGCAGATGACTGTTGTTTCGAAGCTACAGTGTAGAGATACAGCAGGAAAGCCTTCTCTATCCGTCTTTGCTCTATTGATATAGCACTTCCTTTTTCCTGATTATGTTTCCTGACTTGTGACTTGCATTTCTGAAAATAAAATAAAAGGCATCAAATGCTTTTTAATGTGATGTTTAATTGATTTATAATGCCTGGGATAAGCAATAAAATATACAAAGTATGTTTGTTAATATAACAAATACATTTTGAAATGAAAGTCAGTTAATTACAGTTTTGCATTAAGACATCTATTTAGATTTTGCACAAAATAGTATTAATTAGTGATTATTCAAGTGTGTTAACAGGTAAAAGTTCATGCAGCATTATTTTAACACATTTTGCCTGTTACGCTCACCAAAATAATTAAGAAAGCGTAGTTAGAACTAAATTGGAGTAAATCACAGAAATTCAAACGCGGACCGCTGACTGTCATAACAGCGAGGCTGCCCAGTCAGTGTCAAACTCTTAAAAAGGTAGAGGACTTAAAAAGGCACATACTAAAATGTTTCTCAGTGTCATAAGAACGTACACATTCATGTTTTTTTGGATGTACTTTTAGATTTGGTTTTGCTTCATTAAAAATGTCCAACAAACAGAGTCAAAATGAACTTTGGAAGATTGGTGATGTAAACTTTCCTTTAAATTACCTTAGAAGTGTTGAATCCGTTACTGTTACTGTTCCTTACAATTAATACATACACTTTAGGTATTTATCAAAAGTGTCAGGACACACCTTACTATCACTACTTTCTGTTGTTTCTTTTTTTAATATTCTGGCCACAGAAGTGCCAACAACTCGCTCATCCAGCATTACCTTACCCTGGTCAAACAACTGTGTTTAATCTAAAAAAATGCTTATATAAATGTAAAAAGCATTTCCAAAAGATTTAAAGCTTTGTATTTGATGTTGAATAATGTACACCGGCTGTATTACTCCTTCTGAAGCCATTGAGATGTAGTTTTTTCCTTTTGGACCGGTCAATGGCCTTCAAACTAAGTAAAGTGATAAAAAATGCCACTCTGCATGTGTTCGCAGCTGGCCCACATCTTAACGCTATTGGGTAATTAGTACCATGTATGTATACAAGCATGAAGCATTTAATAATAATAATCAAACAGAAGATAACAATCTCAACTGAAAGTCAACAGACTAAATAACTCCATCACTCTCTAACCGGTACTAAAGCTTTACACAGGTACAGGCTGTAAATCCAAAGTAATGCTTTTATGAAAATGACGGAGTGGTCAGTTCTCCCAATGGAATGAATATTAATTCAACTAAACTGAGGTGAAGGCGAGAACGAGGCAATGAAATAATACATAATAACAGGTAGATCATCTTATCATTGCTATTTAAAAAAACAAAGCAATTCATATCATCAAGTAAGATTATTTGCCTTAGTCATGTTTTTGATGGTTTGTGACCCACAATAAAGCAATTTTACAAACTGGTAGTAATTTAGTCTTTAAAAAACATATGTCAAAGATTTTACAGTTGAAGTTAATTTAAAAAATCATATCATGGTTATAGTTTACACTATATAGTTACACTTTATATTATGTACAATTATACCTTTTTATTTATGAGTGGGTGTTACATACAAATAACAAGAATAGTGATTTTTCCCCTTCTAATCAAATGACATCAAGCTGCAAGAACCAGCTGTAGCAGGTGTATAAAAGTGACTCTAACCACAAATGTGTCATGATGGACTTGAGATGCGTGGGCAGTGAATAAACAGAATAATGAAGCACTTATTCCTTCGTCTACACTAAACTGATTGAACTGATTTAGCGCTAACTGATTTAAAAAGGTGGATTAGAGTAATGGAAAATAGATTTACACTGGACCGTTGTTCAGAATGGTGTTTAGGAGATGTTAACATTACGTCAATTAAAAATGTATGCAAGGTGGTGAACCCAATAAAGTGACTGGTGAGTTATATATTAAAATAAATGTAAACAGGTTTTACTATAACTGACTATAACAAGAACAAAAGACATAGAGCTGCTATATAATTGTGAGCCATTAACAAAACATAAAACTTCTTGTTTGAAGGCTTAACAGTGGGTGGTTTGGCAATTTGGAGCTGTTTATATTGTAATAAAAATGCAAATGGGGGGGGGGGGGGGGGGGGGGGGGGGGGGGGGGGGGGGGGGGGGGGGGGGGGGGGGGGGGGGGGGGGGGGGGGGGGGGGGGGGGGGGGGGGGGGGGGGGGGGGGGGGGGGGGGGGGGGGGGGGGGTCCTATGTCAATCCAGGGGAGAACGTTTCAGGCTTTGGGCAGATCAATCGCACAGTATATTGGTATACACACACACACAAACACATATAGGGATAATTTAGATAGAGGCAATTTAGAGAATCCAGAATCCATTTTTTTGGACTGTGGGAGGAAACCCGTGCGGACACGGGGAGAACATGGACATTTCACCCAGATCGGGATTCAATCCTTAACCCCCAGCACTGAGAGGCGGACGTGCTAACCTTTGGATTTAAAGTGGTTTTCTGAATAGAATTATAATCCAGGATCTGCTGCATATCTATTTGTAATAGCTTGAGGTATGTGCACTTTAAAATATTAGAGAAAGATTTAAAGTCTGGGTAAATAACAACATATTAACAAAATTCAAAAATCAAAGACTAAGCTAGTTCTCCTGAGGCCATTTTAAAGTAATTTGGCTTACACTTCAGAAAATATCCAGTTTTCAGTGTGTAATATATCGATGTTGACATCCGTCAGTTTAACGTACAGAATCCAGTATTTAGCCATAACAAGTTCAAACTGTACATGTTTTTCAAATGATCACATTATGTTTAGGCTATTAGTTTAAACATTTAACTAAGCTTGTTAAAAACAGGTTGATGTAAACTGGAAATGCGTGATATGGAAAACATCCAAACGTGACAGTAAACATTATTTTAAAAAAGTAACCTCTCGAAATAAAGTTAATAAACATAACCCAAATTAATTTCTGCATTTACTTCAAATATTTAACCTGGTAATGCAGCAGGTAATGAAAGAGTTAATACAAAAACCATTTAAGCTCTAATCAAACACTTATTATTTTATATAACAACTGTGACATCACAAGGTATTACCATTTTAATACATGACAATAAGTATATGATATCGATTCACCCAGTCAAACTGAATTTGTTTCTTCTTTCTTGAGTTCATAGAAAAGGTACACTACAAAGTTTTCATCTGTAAAACCAAGAAAGCCAAGACAGATACGCAGCGGTAAAAGATGATTGTGATTACAAAAAAACAAAAGTCTTTTCTTTGGCAAGCAACTGGCCAGCTTTCACAGCACACAGATGAGCGTTCTGCCTTCATCGATTTCATCCTGCACCTTGTCGCCGGAGGTGGCGATCTCAGCTTGTGCAGAGAACATGGCGCAGATGAAGGTGAGCGCTGTCCCACCGACAGCCGTGTAGAGAGCCCAGCCCAGTGAACACTGACCCATTTTATATGCAGAAGCCTCAGTTCCACAGTAGCCTACCACCTTCTCACAGCCAAAGCCTGCTGGGTAGAGCAACAGTCCAAGCATCAGGAACAGACCTGAGAATAGAGGACAAAGGTAAATTTATATTGATTCATTTAGTGCTGCATGTATAAACTATGCATAAAGATTAATGTTCATGTTAATGATAATAAAAACCTGAGGTCTTAATTTTCCTCTTAACACAATATAATGAAATAAATAAAAAAACAGTGGTGGATGAAATAAAATTTGAAATGAACATAAAGAAACATAAGCCCCATTCTCTACAAATTTATCCAAAGAGTTGGAGGTACAGACTATGAAGGTGAACACAAGTATGAAAATGTATTTCATACAGGGTCTTTTTTTTTAATCATATTTGGCACAAAAAATCTCCTAAATTCTGTAGAATTAAATTACAAATTTGTTTAAGTGTCATAATATCGCTACATGCAAACAAATGCTACCGCACATCTGTTAAACATCTGTAGGCTACACCAAAGTAATGTGGGTTATGACGGTCATATCACTTTGTGGTTTGTGTTTCTTTGTATTTAGCACACTGATTTGTTTCTGACTTTTTGTAGGGTTGTCCATTTTGTCGACATGCAACTGATGAAGCATTGTAGTTTGTTGAACAGATAAAAGTTGTCACATTGTATTATGGTGTTATGTTATTTACACAAGTATCATGTTATTTGTTATGATAACCTCAGGAACAAAAAGAGAACCAAGTATGTTAATTCATCGTACAAACTGATTCTATTCAGTTATTCATTTTTGTAAAATCGTTCTGTCCATAGGTAAAAATGAAGGTTAACGGGTCTGATGGTAACATCCCAGCAGGACTGCAGCCCAAAGAATTCAAGGTACTGATTATTAAAACCTTGATATTATATACTTATATAATTATATATTGATAATGTTAAATAACGATTTAAATATTTTGGGTTTGGGCAACTTTGGGTTTGACGTTCGTTTGCATAGAACAGATCCTTATTATATCTATCATTCAATCTCAACAAATGTTTCAGTAATTCTTTAGATTCTGACTAAACTCTCACTTTACTTCTTTCTATGATGTACATACCAGTCCAATGTAAAAGTAGTTAAAATACACAAACTATATAGACAACACACCTTTAATTTATTAAATTAAATCTCAAGTGCCATCAAAATGCATCATGTCAGTTAAAACAATCGTATGCTTACACATTTGCAGAAACAGTATAGGGAAGGCCAATTTCTGTTTAGTATGATTGTGTTTTATACCACAGCACAGGAGATATATAAGCAGAGATATGTATGAAAGTTGTGGAAGATCTTGACTGGTCTGCACAAAGCCCTATTCAACTTTTCTGGAATGAACCAAAAAGGGAATCGCATGCCAGGCTCCCTGGTCCTACATTAGTGGCTGGCCTCACAATTGCTCTACTGGATGAATAAGCAAAAAAATAAATAATGCAAAATCTCTGTAAAGATTTTTTTTTGTTATGGCTGTAAAGTGAAGACTAAATTACAGTGAGATGTCATAAGCTATGGATGTAACATAATACTTTTGTGTATATTGGTCAATACAACAAAACTGAACATTTCTGGCAAATTCTAATGCATGGTTTCTCTGTTTTCCCTAACTAATAACCAATAGTAGGATCTACGGTCACTTTGTGATCACACTTAGCGTTCTTGCTGCCAATAACCATAAAGTTGCACCGTTGAAATTGTTATTTTTTTGAAGTCCTAGTGGCATTAATTTTAGAGTATGTTCTATTAAAAGCCATAGAGAATACAGGTAACTACAGACGTAAGTTCTTTTTACAGCTTTGTGTAAACCTTTGAATACTTATTTAGCTTTTCTGTCTGCAGTAATGAATAAGCCCAAACCACAACCCATGCTACATAAACACCAAGTCCTCTTATGAGCCGTGTGATATCATAGCTCATCTATCACTTCAGGATTTGCTGTCAAATGATACATATTATGATTAATATCTTAGCGTCTTATCCGCATAACATTTGCGGACGTGAAAAAGGTCTTGCACATTTTATCTGTCATTATGGTTTGCCGAATGAGCAAGCATACCTTCTCGGCCTCATAATGCGCTCACTCTGTCATCAAATCAGGCATGCAAGGTCCTGTCTCAAAGGCCATTTTTTGACTGTTTAGAAATTGCTTAATCCCACTGTCATAAATATTTCACTGAGCCTACAACATGACTACACACATCTCCTGTGCCTGGATAAACCTATTTCTTTTAGAAATGAGAAATTTGGTAAATGGCGCTCAGATTCAGGACGTTTTGCCTCATTGAAATCAAAGCTGCTGATCTTGGACATAATAAGTAATGTTAACGATACAGCAATGCATGTTCTTGATTCAATGCCTTTAAAGGAAGGCCTTTTTCCATTTCTGTACCTGAACACAAAGCCACAATAGTGCTGTTATATCACATTGTCCATGACATATCAGAACACTATGCTGAGGTAAATTATAGCATTGTCATAATACTATTTATATTAATACTACAGGAAATACCACAAAAAGATTTATTTTTAGGTCTATATTGTCCTGTAGTGCTCTTGACTTGTATTGTGTGAAGCAACTCTAATGGTCTGCACAGAGCCTTGATTTCAACCACACAAAAGATAAAGTTCTTAAATAGAATCTTAAATTAAAAGCCTGGCATTCACGGCAAACCCCAGTGTCTGACCTTGGAAAGATAAATGCCCCTTTGATAGAACAAACACAAGTTTCCTCAGACACAAACCCAAATTTTGCAGAAATACTCCCCATAAAAAGAAGGCTGCTACTGCAGCAAATGTGGGGTGGAATGGGGTGAGTCTTCAGTATATTATAGTTCAATGAGCTCATTTAGGTGTTGTAGTCAGGTTTATTCTTATATACATTTGACTTTAATGCTTTCATTTTATATTAAAAAATAAGGCAGATACTCTATGTTAATGGACATACATAATATACGCAAAAGTATTGAGACATCTCATTGAACCATTGAGTTCAGATTTTTTATTGCAATACAATAGCTACAGGTTTTTAAAAGCAAATTCATTTTGGGCAATTGTGTGCAACTTTATTGGAACATTTTGGGGAAGACTCTTTTCTGTTGTAGTATCACATTATCACAATATCAATATGTCACATGCATCAATTTGATAAGATTGACAAGATTTCTAAACCATAAGACATATTGGGGATATTTACATATACACTGTACTGTTTTAAACATGTACTATATGGGCAAAAGCAAAAGGGCACAGCTGTTATTAAATTCAGGTGTTTCATTAAATTTAGTCCTATTGCGACAAAATAAAATAAAGCGTCTGGCCTATTTTTACAACTCTATGCTTTCATTTTGGACAAAACAAAAACTCTTGCACACACTGGCAAAATTTGCGCCAAACTTAGAATGGAATGTCATAAAAGCTGCTGTGGGTGTAATGTGTAGGTGTCCCAATAATTTTGTACAAATTTGTGACCTGCGTGTATATCACAATCCACATCAACTCTATGAATCAGAATCAGGTTTATTGATCACATACGTGGTTATACATTATACAGCCAGCAGTGAAATTCTTTTTTTTCTTTTTTTTTCTTTTCTCCACAGAAAATAAAATTTGCTTGAAAGGATAAGAATAAGAAAAATAGGATAAAGTAAGAATTTAAAAATAAGATAAAATAAAATTTAACTCTGTATGTACAGTGTGCAATGGAATTATAAAGCTGGTTGTGCTTTTTGTGCAAATATTGCGGTGCAGTGTTACAGGTTCTATGCATTCATATTCTTTGTTTCCTCGAAGATTTAGTAAAGGCCAGTAAAGATTTAGTAAAGTCAGTCAATAGTGCATGATAAGCAGAATTAATGCTACAAAGTGTATTTAAAATGTAGTATCTAAAAATTATACTTCCATACTTCTTAGACATGCCTCAACCTCCAAGGCTGTCAGGAATGTCAGGATTGCAATCACAGGCTTACAGGCCTCAACATCTGACCTACTAAAAGTCCACACTAAGCTTTTATCTTAGGACTGAAAGATGAAAAAGTAAAAGCGGCATAACGAGATAAAATTCAGGTCACATCATATAATACAGGAAAGTTGAAATTGCTCAAAGGGAAGGTCGGCTTAGTTAGCTTTTTAATTTTGCTTGTGAGAAGAGGGCAACCCACATCTCAACCTGTCCTCTTAAAGATACCGATCTGCCTTCTGAATGACTGTTGCCCTGCTGAGGCTGAGATTATACTTTCTGTTAACAATGTGTATGTAGGATGGCTATCCGGGCTGAATCGGATATCCTCTCAAATGGCATGTGAGGTACAATTCGCTTCAGCAACAATGCAATAAAAATGCCAAAAAATGCCCAAAACAATCTACCAACTTAAAATGGGATGTCAGAATATCTTCTGTAGGTGTAATGTGAAGGTGTCCCATGGCTTTTAACCATACTGTGCCAAATTTGATCAGATAAGGAATATTCATTCATTATCTCCCGCTTTATCCTCTATTAGGGTCGCGGGGGGGTTCCCCATGCCCATCCAGGGAAGAACGTCTCGGGCGCTGGGCAGATAAACCCAGGACAGGGCGCCAATCCATCGCTGGGCACACACTCACTCACACAGACACACTCTATATGGGCCAATTTTAAGAATTCAATTGACTTGATCCATGTTTTTGGACTTTGGGAGGAAACCGGAGGACCCGGAGGAAACCCACGCAAACACGGGGAGAACATGGAAACTCCATCCAGATGGAGATTCGAACCGGGAGCGCTGAGAGGCAAACGTGCTAACCACTAAGCCACCGTGCCGCCGATAAGGAATATAAAATACAATATTATATATTATATCAAATCTGTGAGTAATTATAACGAAAAGGCCAATGACAAAGTATTGTAAGATATAGGCCTTTGTTTTAAATGTTATTTAGCCATTACACACTGTGAAGTAATTAATTAAAGATTGCCATGCCTAATTAAAATTATGTAATCAAGTTTAAAACAGATTTATAATACTTAATTCTGATAAATTAATTAAATTCTTCACCAATATTTGTAATATCACTGACTGACATCTGTTTTTTTTATGTACTATGAGCAATAATTATACTATAATGTGTGGCATCATTTAACATTAAATATAGTTTAAGCTTTAATGATCTATTGTTAAAGTGCCCAGTGGTTGATCTGTACTTCCTGACCACTTATTGACATCATAACCAGATGCTTCCGTTTAATTTAGTGGAGCAGTAAAAGCTTTCGCTTAGTCACTGTAATGCCTTTAATTTACCACAGAGAAGTGGTAAAAACAGATGATGGTCCCATTTTTGTAAACCATGAAAGTTCATATGTAACAATATGCAAGTTCTACTCCATGAATTCACTTGGATGGATGTGGTGTGTTTTAAAATGATTCAAAACTAATACCCGTTAGTGAAATAGTGATTTTTTGTTATTATTCGATCACAATGGTGGTTTTACCACCAGTTGCACAAGCTTCTTGTTAAATAATACTTTTAAGAGGAGTATTTTGGTACACCTACCCATCTCACTCACAGGGATGTTAATGACAAGCAATTTAAAGTTGGTCTCCTCTTCTTTCCTTCACTTTTCTTGATTTTGAAGTGTTTTTGTGAAGAATTTTTGCCCAATCATACAGAAACGCATTTGTGAGGTTAGCCACTGATGGTATGTGAGAAAGCCTGGACAATCTCTATTGTTGTTTATCCATAATGTGTTTAGTGGGGTTGAGGGCACAGTGCAAGCCAGACAGGATCTTATACACAAAACTGACCCACCAATGCCGTTTTGACCTTTGTGCCCAGGGATAGAATCATACTAAAACAGGAATGGGCCTTCCCCAAACTGTACTCACAAAACCGAAAGCATACAGCTGTACAAATTGCATGCTTGAATTTAAACACCGGTGTCAATGGGACTAAATACAACACCTGAATTAAATAATTAAGTAGTGTGTCTCAGAAATTCCGTACATGCATAACAAAATGCCTACCACTTAAATTCTAAATATTAAATATCTTTGTTGGACAGCATTAAAACAAACACAATTTATCTATTTTGATGTGTCATATAGAACTCTAAATTACAAAATGAATAATGGGGATGTTCTTACCTGCTATGCCTTGAAGCAGTCCACACACATTAAAGATGCTCTTTCCCATGATACTCTGGAAACACATGCTAAAGACTGAAAGGATGCCCACTATAGACAAAAGGAAGATTCCTACAACCAGAAAGATAATGGTGGCTTGCCAAAATCCACTAGCAATCTCCATAAAGTTTTCAGCGTATGGTCCACACTGCACCGCCTTTCGCTGAGACACCTTAATGCAGCGACTGTAAATGCCAAGTGTAGGCAGGTTATTGTCTAGTGTAAGTCCAGTGGCTGAAGCATTGGTCTCAGAGAGATGGCGCATCCCAACTAACCAATCAGCACTCATGATGGCCACCAGCTCAGCAAATGCCACCACGATGCTCAGCAGGGTCCACAGCATAGACCGGCATGTTACTATAACATGACACATGTTGTCAGTCTTTTATAGTGCCTTCAAACCTATACTCTCAAAGAAACTAAAATAGAAATCCGTTGTTGTTTTCATACGTTCATCTTCATTAGATGATCAAGCTTGGCGAGATCCATGCCTGGTATGACAGCGTCAGTTATCCATTGGGAATGTAACAAGCTGGGAAAGTGGGCACCTGAAAAACAGATAAAAGAGAGTGGCATGTTTATGAGGAGGTTCCTGTCTGGGCCAGCCTTGCTGGCAACGTCGAGCTGCCTGAGGGTTATGAATCAGCAGATCATCGTCACTGCTGCATCTGGCAGCCCTGACTGTGAGCCTCGAATTTAAACAAGCCCGAGGCTTATAAAATCTGATCCTCTCTAGCTGTGTTTCTCATTTGTGTTTCTCATCATGCTTCAAGATTGTTGTCTTGCCATACTTCTTTTTATACTGGAACACTATTTCAATTAATTTCAAAACACTTTTAGAATCATAGAACCTGTTGTTCAGTAACACTTTATAGATTCATAGATTTGGATGGGAATTTCTTTTCAGGTCACTTTTGCAATTGTCGGATTTCAGAAGGGAGTCGGTGACAGAGATAGTTCTTAGGCAAGTCATAAAAGAAATCCACAAGCTTTAAGTAGATTGCATTCAGGCCTGCTAATGCTCAGCCGAGATAAGCACTGGCAAGACTGTGTAACAGCTTTCAGCTTGTGCAGGCAAGCACTAGGAAATCCAACTCTGCTAGCAGATGGAACAAAAACTGTGCCAGGGTAGTCATAATACAATCATCACAGACCACGGAAGGCTATAACACAGAATTTAAATCTTGACATGACTCACACTTTTGAACATGACGGTGACAGACTACACATGATATGACAGTAAATAGAGGTTTGCAGCTCCAGATAAGTTTCTGGTATCAACAATTACATCAGTCCCTTCCAGATCCAGCAGATTGGACCTGAGCATTTTTACACAGCAAAAGCAGGTTTACTCTACAGGATAAAGGCCTATTGTTGTAGTATAAACATGAGATTTGACTAATTACACACAGTCTTTCATTTGTTACAATAAGCACGGTGAGGTAACAACCTTGTTTAAAACCATGTCAGCACTGAGAAATACCATAATCATATAACTGTACTACTCATTAAAATTATACACTCACCGGCCACTTTATTAGATTCATCTTCTTTGTCTGCACCCAATATCCATCAGTTCCATTTACCACACAGATGCATGTTGGTCTATAATTACAGACAGTAGTAGTCTGTTTCTATACATGCTTCGTTAATGCCCTTTACTTTGTATGGTAATGATCATGTATTATTTGGGTAAAAGATTCTCAGTGGAATGAGGTTGGTGCTGTGTTAGGGTGTGTGGCCTTGGCATGAGTGGATTAGACACAGCAGTATGCCTGGTGTTTTGAACCACTTGAGGTCATTATAATGTTAGATCCACTCTCTTTTCATCAAGTTTTACTCATGCCTCCATTTGATAGTCAACACCTTGAATTGTAGTACATGTTATTATATTGATACCCTCTCTTCCAACTGTACTTATACTGTAATAGTAGAGATGTTTCATACAAATCTATTTAAAAATTTCACCTTATTACTAAAAAACATTGTCACACATGTGTTTCCTTTAATACAAGCAATATGACTGACCAGTTTGTCTACAGGGTTCTACATCAGTATTAGAACACATGACATATATGTCCTATATGACTTTTGACTGATCTGATCTCATTTTCCCTGGAAGTAATAACACTCACACAGTTGACAATGTTTGTAGCTCTGGTTAATTTTTTTCCTCATAAAGATTTGTAAAAAATATATTTAATAATAAAAAATTTTAAATATGTTTCTTACCGATGTGTTAACTTGCTAACATTTGAAAATCAACATTTCATAATATAAACAAGGGTCTTCTGATTTGCAATAGTCTGTTTATATAAAGGATTTTCTCCCTTTATTTCTCATTAATTCTTATAAAAGCTTTGAAAAAATGCATCCTTTTAAAATATTGGCATCATAATAAAACAAGGCGGCACGGTGGCTTAGTGGTTAGCACGTTCGCCTCTCAGCGCTAGGGATTCCCGGTTCGAATCCCAATCTGGGTGGAGTTTCCATGTTCTCCCCGTGTCCGCGTGGGTTTTCTCCGGGTTCTCCGGTTTCCTCCCACAGTCCAAAAACATAGATCAAGTCAATTAATTTCTCCAAAAAATTGCCCCATATAGAGTGTGAGTGTGTGCCCAGCGATGGATTGGCGTCCTGTCCTGGGTCTATCTGCCCAACGCCCGAAACGTTCTCCCCTGGATGGGCATCCGCCCCCCCACCGCGACCCTAATAGAGGATAAAGCGGGAGATAATGAATGAATGAATGAGTAATAAAACAAAAAAAGGCTGTATAGAACAACTACTTTGGGTTATCAATGAGCTATATATATATTATCATAATTAACCAAAATTTACGGTAAGAAAAATAATAAATTAAAAACAAAAATTGTAATAAATAATGAACAATAAAACAAGTAACCTATACTATAATTATAAACCTGTTATTACTGTGATTAATAATAAATGGGTTATATTTAGTCAACCACCAAATGAAATGCTGGAGCCTTTTGTAATTAGGTTTTAACATTTGGATGATGATAAATACCTAGGAGTTCAAACTGAGCATCATGTTGTGCCAAAGTAAATCTCAGTGGAGTCTGAAAAGTCCCTGTTAAATCAGAACTTAACAGTTTAAATTATAATTTAAAAAACACTATACACTATAGATGAATTAGTTCATATGTAGTCATTTACTGTCTGAAAAGTCATATGATCTTAAGAGCAAACTTTTTCCATGAAGTCACTTCTCGAAAGTTCAAAAAGTACATAGTATATGAATCAGCCAGCAAAATATCACCAGCATAGTCAAAGAATCAATGATGTCATTTTTACTACTTGGACTGTATAAACATTTCAGTGTGAGACTGCACACAGTGCTTTCCAAAGGGGTCATAGCAGATCTGGCAGTAAATTTCCCAACAGTATCAAATTCATGAATCACCAAATGATTGTCTGGTACACTTACACCACCATATCTCTGAGTGTGTGACCAGTCAATTGCTTGTAATATGATTCATAGATGCTTGTGTCCTAACAGTACTTGACCTCCTGGGTCAAGTACTTCGATTTGATTCACTTTCCAAAATATGACTGGCATACAAGAAAGACACTTTTCTTTAACCCAGACACACACACATACGTCTTTGTTTCCCCAAAACAGCTGATACAGTTGCCTAGAAAATTGAGGGTAGATCCCCATCTGCTCAGGAGGTATAAACCATTTCACAGCAATTACGGACTGTCATGCTGTGATCCAATTTACCGGGACAGGCACATGTCTCCGAACCAGAAATCACACAAGGAAGATTTACCCAAGTGCAAACTAATCAAATAAGAGCGCATGACTTCCCCGAAATAAAAGGCACGGAGGCAGAAGCGCCGCTGGTCCTCAAGGGGAACTGAGTGAGGAATTGCATAGCCTGGTAGTTTGCAGAGACAATGCAGCCTCGTGCAGTGGCCCCAGCATGCCCTGCAAATATGGACGATGAGGCTCTTGGCCCCCTACTGACCTGGATCAAAGAACCCCAGATGGTGCTTCAAAGTCTAACGGATCAAACGTTGCCTCAGAGACCACTCGCGAGCTCATAAGAATGCTTGCTTCCGACTCTCGTTTTGTACTCAGAAACTTTGGAATGTTGCTTAGATATTAGAGCCAAAAAACCTTCTGCTTGTAAAGTAGGAACAAGATGGCTTGATTCGCCCATATGTTTGGAATTGATCCCTATTCAGTGCAGGGCCAGTGCAGGAGACCAGCTTTTAATAAATTGCCAATTCAGAGTTGGCAAATTGTTTAACATCTCATTATAACATATCACTCTAAGATATGTATTCTAAATATTATATGATATTCACATAATCACATGTTCAACTTTCAACTATAGATCAAAGTAGTTTTTTATTATGATGGGGAAAATATAAGTGGCCATTTTTTATCTACAATTGTGGTGCTGGTTTAGCTTTTAAAAAGTATTATGTTGTCTGTTTTATATATGTTTATATGCTCTATGTTGTTTATATTTTCAATAGAATATTGAACTGAGAGGCAATGGGACATGAGAATAGTAGCTGTGCATGTGGGTAGATGTTGCATCACAAACTCCAGAATTGAAATACTCAGCAGCTAAGTTAAGGTCATAGTTAAGGTCATGTTCCATTCACAGATTGTTCTGTAGTCCAATGCCATGTTTTTTTTCCTAAAGTGGGTTATAACAGGATAGTTTTAATTAATAAAACCCAATTAAATATTGAAAAAATTGGTCTACATTCATAGACATATTAGGAATTGTTGAATATAGCCGATGTAGTAAATTTTAAAGGGTGTTGGCCATTTGGTATTCTTCATATTCTATTTTCCCCACTATGATTCTGGCTCTCTACACTATTTACTACAAGTCCACAATGTACCAAAATTTGAACTACATGGACCTCAGTATAATGTGATATGGTGTTTTGCACACTGCCCGCTTAAAAAAAATTCAACAGATCTAGCTACTTTTCAGTCTCCAACATAATTGTCTCACTTACTTATTTTTATAAACAAATTCTTTGTCAATTTATCAAAAAAACAAGCCATCACAAAAATCTGGCACATATTATAACTCAGAATAATTTCAGGCATAAGCTCCCTGTTTCCTTATCTGAAAAAAATTAAGAAAATACATAATGAAAGAACAAACACGGTCGTATTTCTGGATAGATTCCTCCACGCTGCACTTGAAACAGGGTCCACAATATTTTCAATGGTCTCTGTTTCAGAGAAGGTGGGACACCTGGGGTAAATGCAGCAAAAGTGACACAAAATGCAGGGTTGCCCAAGGGGGGCTGAATCTCATTCTTCTCCATGTATCTTCTATAAACCATCAGAAGTTTTTTCCTTGTTTCCTTTTTGTAGATCAGGCTTTTGAGGTTTTCAAAGCCGCTTAAAGACAATGCACTGTTGTTATGAGCACTATACAAATAACAACAATCAAACCTATCTGTTTTTATAAAATACAGACTGATCACTTCTGTCACATCTGCTGGTGGAAAAAATATTTCCTGACACGGCTCAGTACACATCCTTGTGACTTGCCCTATGATAACCTGATTTAAAAACAATCAACTTAAAACAAAGCAAACCAAATGTTAATCCATCCGACTAACACCATTCCCAGTGTTCAGTGTGTATGTGTGTGTCACACCTGTGGGCACATATGACATATGGTTAAAGAAATAATCATGTGGAAATTTAAAGAACATACCAAAGTCCTAACTACTTTTTGCAGACTAAGCATGGTTCGGAATTCTTTTTAAACTACTGTCCCAATCTATTCTGTAAGATCACAAAATTTAACAACTGAACTGTATTAAGCAAGTTTTTTTGTCTGTGCCCTAAAAATCTAGACCCTAGGTGCAATGTTGGTTACTCTGTGTAGAGAACAAGGAATGTCTGAGGTTTAGTTAGGTAACCAGATAGAAGCCTAGATTTCAGTGCATTATCTAGAAATGAATAAAAGTTCTGGCTTTCCAGTCATGAGAAGCAAGGTTTACATTTCACTATCAATATCCCAAAAAATGAAAATACCTTTGAATCACTTTTTGCTTATGTGGCACACCAACTCCAACAAATGCTCTGACAAACATATTACGGTAAATAAATTAAGGTTGCATTATATGCAAATGCGGAAAAGTGGAACAGTGAGAGACATTATTGGACTTTTTGGAGTGTTCCTTTAAGAAAACCCATTCTGGCCCACAGAGGCAGAGCCTGCATTTAGAATCAAAACCATATGTAATTAAAAAGTGATCCCTGAATGAGTCTCTTAAACGAGCTAGGCTAAATAAGGGATGAACCCCGGCTCTGAATAGTCTATTACACTGTGCCTTTTCATTATTTAATATTTGAAAGGCTTTGGTCAGCATTCTAGTGGGACACATGAATGGTTTTCCGCAGCTCTCCATGGGCTGTCCCAACCACTATGGTTTAGTATCCTTGAACAAAGACAAGAATAAAGGTTAAGGTTTTATGGTCGTTTTAAACACCCGGCTTAATTTTAGGTTTGTACTTTTCAGCAGAAGACAAATGGTTTTAATCTGTGGTAGAGGTCACATCAGTATACATAAGTTGTTGAGGAGAAACTTGTACAGTGATCTAAATGTAGGTCGCATACTATTTAGTACAGTAGTGGGAAGCGGTTTTCGCCTTGATGTGATTTCTAACTGCAACTAACTGCATTTTCAAAGCCGCGTGTCTTTTGGAAAGTTTAGCTAAATGTCTACACGTCTTTGGATAACTGGTTTAAAGCAAATAGTTGATTATAAACATTGCATAGTTCGCAGTTGAGTTGAAATAAGGCGCTTTGAGCTGAGCGCCATAGAGGAAAATGTAACGGATCAGCGGGGAGGAGACACGGAGTCTTTGTGTGAGAGCATTTTTTCCCTTTCATTCTAAAATTTCATTCAGCTGGATTTCAGAAATACGGCGAAGACACAAAAGTAACGGAGACAGAAAAGTCAAATAAAACGCAACACGAGTTGAAGGAGATGAATTCTAAAAAGTTGCTGACCTTTGAAAGCTGGAAGGCTCATTCTCCTCTCCTGTTGTTCCGCTGCGGCATTGTGTCCATTCAGGAAGTTTCAGCCGGGTCTTCCTCTCTCTCTCTCTCTCTCTCTCTCTCTCTCTCTCTCTCTCTCTCTCTCTCTCTCTCTCTCTCTTACTCTCTCTCTCTCTCTCTTTCTCTCTCTCTCTCTCTCTCACTCTCTCTCTCACTCTCTTTCTCTCTCTCTCTCTCTCACTCTCTCTCTCACTCTCTCTCTCTCACTCTCTCTCTCTCTCTCTCTCAAGATTCAAAGTAGCTTTATTGGCATGAGAGTATGCAAAACACTATGGCTAAAGCAGTACAATAATAAGGCACAAGCAACACAATAGATGACAACAAAATTGAATAAAGAAAAGAAAAATTGTATTAATAAAGATTCATCCATCCATTATCTTCCGCTTTATCCTCTATTAGGGGGTTCCCCAAGCACATCCAGAGGAGAATGTTTCAGGCGCTGGGCAGGTACACCCAGGACAGGGCGCCAATTTGTCTGTCGCCGGGCGCACACTCACTCACACACACACACTCTAAATGGGGCAATTTGGAGAACACAGTTTACCTTGATCCATGTTTTTTGGACTGTGGGAGGAAACCGGAGAATCCGGAGGAAACCCACGCGGACACGGGGAGAACATGGAAACTCCACCCAGATTGGGATTTGAACCGGGAATCCCTAGTGCTGAGAGGAGAACATGCTAACCACTGAGCCACCGTGCCACTTAATAAAAGTTAAGATTATAAAATATTTTTTTGCTACATTTATTATATAGATTATATAATGAGAGTATATACATGTCCTTATGTCCTATCTCTCTCTCTCCCATTCATCCATCCATTTACTATCTTCCACTTTATTCTATACTAGGGTCATCGTGGGGTGGGGGGGGGGTGATTCAGTTGCTGGGTAGATGCACCCAGGACAGGGCGCCCACCTATCTCTGGACCCACTCACCCACACACAGACAGAGACACACATAATATTGTGGCATTTAGGAGCAGCCAATTCACCTTGATTCCATGTTTTTGTATTCGAGGTGAGCGGATGTGCTCATCCCTTCGCCACCGTGCCGACCACCATGCGGTTCAGTCCAATTCAGTTTATTGTACTTGGTATATATTGGTAGAATATTGCTAGTCATCTCTATTTTTCTGCCTGCAGCTCACTGTGTGTGTGTGTGTGTGTGTGTGTGTGTGTGTGTGTGTGTGTGTGTGTGTGTTACTTACTGTCCCTCAGATGATAGTTTGCTGATTTCTATGATGCTGCTCGCCCTCTGTTCTCCTAGAAGGAAGTTCAGTTTCTCTGGATTGTTCAGAGAGCAGAACTGACAGTGAATCTCTCGCTTTGACTTATTTAAATCAGTTCATTTCTATTCTCTCCTTTCCCATTTTTCCTAAAATACCTTTATACTGTACTCTTCTTGATCAACCAGTACCTCTCCTAAATACCCCCAACCATGCCTCAAAACCTCCTTTTCTTCTCTTTCCCAATTCTGACACAATAGGCCCGCCCCTCTTTCCCCCCTCTTATTCTGACTCAACATCCCAACCCCCTCTCCACCAGACTCACACTGTCACTACCCCCATCTCATTTAAGGTATTATTTTACAACTTTATTCCCTACCATTCTTGCATATATATAAAAAAAAAAAGCATTTCATACACAAAGCATTTCATACATCACTGTACCGTAAATATCATTCTTTTACTCATGATCTTACATACTTTGTCTTAAACCATCTTTATGCCTACACTACAATTATTATATTACACTATTTAACATTTATTTTTATCCTCAATAAACATATTAATTCCTTTGCTTTTCATTTTTTTTGTAGTTTACTTCTGTATAGTCATTATTTTAGTGTAAGTTAATCTCATTTGGTACAACAGATATTTACTGATGTAAACCACATTATTGGCAAAATAAATTTTACATGTGAGTAACAGGGCAAACTTTCAACCTGTCAACAATACATGGATTTGCAAATATCACACACACACACACACACACACACACACACACACACACACACACACACACACACAAATACAGACAAAGCAAAGGCCAGGTAAACAAACTTAGATAATCCCACTATTATAAATTGGGTTTACATATGGTTTATCACTCACAGTCCATCACTTAAGCCTTGTGATCATACACCAAAAAAGCATTATACTGTTTAAAAGTTTAAAACCCTACGACACCAACAGCAATGTTTTGGTTATGATGACTACCTCCACCAGACATCAAATAGCGACCATATAAGAAAAAAGGGAAGTTTCAGAACTCCAGAACTCTGTGAAACCTGTGACAAACTTTGCAGAAGCTTCAAAGTTTGTGCAAAAGACTGCAGTTTTCCCAACTAGTGACCCTAGTATAGAATTAAGCTTTTAAGATAATGCCATGAGATATTTACTGTACTAGTGAATTTAAGAAGGTATATTTAAAATTCAACATGCCACTGTATAACTTAACCTCAGCCATTAAATAAAAACATTATCATTGATTTTCACTTTTTTTTTTCTTTTCTTTCCCACAGGTTACTTTATTTGTTTTAGCCAACCACCTTAGTGCTTGAACATGCCACACATGCCACTGCAGGTAAATTATTAAGCCTATGCTCTAACACAGTAGACAATCCACATGTAATTTTAATACAAACATTAATCCTTTATAATTGCACAAAAATTAACTCTCACTTTAAGTTTAACACAGTTCAGATTTGAAAGAGAAATAGACTTCGTAAAATTGCGTAAGGCAATTTTTAAATATTTAAATTGATATATCATTGATAAAATTGTTGCATATCAGTGTTTTGCAAGTTTTGCAACAGCTACTTTAACTACTAAATGCCTTAAGGTTATATTTTGTAATGAATCTTGCAACATTACTGGATGTTCTCATCTCCTTCAAACCCAGATAAATGTTTTTGTCTATTTCAACACACTTAATGCAGTAAATTATGAATACAGCATCAGGAGGAGGGCATGGTAACACAGCAGGTAGTGCTTCAGCTTCACAGCTAGAAAGTCCCAGATTTGATTTCCAGGAGAGTGAACACAGGTCTTTTATGTGTGGTCTCTCCGAGTTTTCTCTTGGGTCTACAGTTTCCTTCCACATCCATGTTGAGATAGGGGAATTGGAGATGCTAAAATTGTCCTAGCTATTGGGGGTGTATCCATCAGTGCACTTGTAGTGCTGCAGGTCAAATTAAAGGGTTGTGTTACAAAGGGCTGTGTTAAAACTGTGCTAACAATGGAATCAGATCAAATAAGAAGATTTATAGACATAACTTCGGTGTTGTGATGAAGACCTCACTAAAATCCAATTATGCAAGCAGTGTTCAAAGTCAAATCTGCAAGCGGTCTGGGGTTTGTTGCAATGAGTGAGTTTCAAACTTTTACTTTATGACAAGAGCAGCTAAGTGTGGATGTGGTAGCTTATTGGTTGGGGTGTTGGAGTATTAATCTGAAGGTTGTCAAATCACAGGTTAGTTGAAGTTACCAGTGTGGTAACTTAAGCAAGGCCCTTAACCCTCATTTCTCCAGACATGTGCAGTATGGCAAAATCTGTGTTCTGACACCAACCAAGTTGTATACTATTAAGTCAATTTGGACAAAAGCATCTGCTAAATGACCTCATAAACAAACAATCATGTGATTAGTATGTGCATTTCATGTGTCAATTGGTATGATATACTGAAAGTCTTGACAATCAAACTAACTACTATAAAGGTTGGCGTGAGGCAGAATGATAGAAAATGGAAGTGAAACAGTTTTTTGTATTTTGACTTTTGCTTAATCCTCCACTAGGGTTGCAGGGTGTGGTTCCCCATACCCATCCAGGGCTGAATGTTTTAGACGCTGGGCAGATACACCCAGGACAGAGGACCAATCTATCGCTGGGCACACACACAAACACACACTCTATGGGGCAATTTGGAACATTCAATTTACCTTGATCCATATTTTTGGACTGTGGGAGGAAATCCATGCGAATACGGGGGGAACATGAAAACTCCACCCCGATTGGGTTTCAAAACGGGGATCGCTAGCGCTGAACACGCTAAACACCAAGCCACCGTCCCACAGTTTCACATATATTATGTTAACTTTAATAACCAAGCAGATTTAAAAATCCATATGCAATATATGAACTGTATTAAACTATAAAATTAATACTGAAAAACTGCTATTGTTCCCTAATCGTAACACAGACGGTGTTGTGTTCTGAATACTTTGGTTTATATTGAAAATCACTGGAGTAAAGATGCTTATATCAGCAATGGAATATATTATAGTTTTGGCCTTTGTTTTTGGAATGAGGCAATAGCCTCATGTGGATTTAATATTCTAGTATTCACTGTCTGTAATCCACGTATTGTATCACACTTGTTTCTGATCAGTATGTTGGAATATTGTTTTACCCAGTTCCTTTTATTTGGCTCAAAACTTTGTTTAGTTGTAATCTATGTAACATGGCCTTCATTTTCAGACCAGTCTGAACACAGCTGGTTGCTCCCAAATAGAATTCCCACTGGTATGGAACTATGACTAAATGTGAGTCGAGCTGATATATGACTATGTAAATGATATATGAATTCTGACTGTTCTGAGCTTACATCAGTGAAAGCTGTGGAGTGAAGGCAATGTTTGGATCTTAGTAATGGGGTTTGTGATTTTTGCCTTATTCTGTCATCCAAGCTCACCAAACATCTGTGTTAAATAACAGACATTTGGGGGCTTCTAATGTCCAAAGTGCTAAATGTAAAGAATAGCTTTAGGCTCTTTGTCCTCTTTGGTCTCACTCTTTGCAACTCACTGTTCATCCTTATTTTATTCTGCCTTAAAGTAAGGGAAGAGCTGCTTGTTTTTAATGTGTAGTCATATAGAAAAGAATGTTTCTATTCAATTCTTGCTTCATTTATCAGACTCTAATTAACAATTATATAGTCCTCATCAATTAAACAAAAATAAGTTTCAAAAGTAAATATTCATAAACCAGATGTTAATATAAATCTACTTACAAATATAAAATAAATTTCTTCCATAATTCATTAATGTAGAAACAACGAGGCAAGTAGTAATAACTTGCCTTGTTTTAGAAAATGTTAATTGCACGTTATGCAGTTGCTTTAGTTTATTGATGCTCAAGGACATTTGTTTATGCTCAGCTTTCTAAGCTCCTGACACAGCATCTCTGTGTGGTTAAAGATTGGAATTTGCTCTGAACTTTGACTTAGCCGTTCCAGCAGCCTGATTTATGTTTCTTTTAGTCATTTAAATGTCTATTTTCTAGGGTGCTTGGGATTATTGTCCTGTTGAAACCTAATTCAAACCAGACGTGAAGAGTATATATATGTAAACAGTATGTAAAATTCATTGTTTTGCATTTAAGCACATACATTTTGTAGACTTTATTAACAAATCCTCAAACACACACACCCAAAAAGGCATACCTTCCAATATTTATTAAAATAGTGATAAGTGCAAGTAATAGTAGTAAAAAAAAAAGTACAATTACCACTGCTCTTCTAAATGAGAATCAATAACCCTTCTTCTTAGGTCCTCAGAAACCTGTTGTCAGTGTCATGATACACTACCATAAACATGTGTTGTGAAGATCAGACATTGATATTTCACTGTTCTAAAAAATAAAACAGGGCACCCACTCACACCTGATTGTCATCCCATTGATAGAACATATCTAATTTCACCTTTAATATAGTATACCTGCTAATTGTAAAGGTTCTCATACTTTTTTCACTCACAAAAAAATGGGATTTAAAAATTTTCAGAAACCACTGTAAGTTTTGGGTCACGTGGAAGCAAAAAAACAAAACAAAAAAGAAATGTCCACTTCACCACTACTTTTGTTTGACAGCTGGTATGATGTGTTTGCTGTGATATGCTTTGTCTATATTTCACCAAACATAGCAATGTGCATGATGACCAAACAGCTCCAGCTTGGATTCATCTTTACTGATGACATTGTTCCAGAAATTTTGTGGTTTGTTTGATACAGTTTTTGCAAACCCAACTCATGCTGCTATGTGCTTTGCTGAAGTTTTTATTCGAGTCAGAAGCAGCTTTTTTTCCCAGCCATCCATCAATGAAAATCATGCTTGTTGGTTATACTTCTAATTATTTGGCAGTCAAATAAATATTGTGAAATGGTAGTCATCTAGCAGCAAAAAAGTTGATTTTTTCTATTCTAGGTCCTTGTTGTGTGAAATTTGCATGTTCTTCCCATGTCTGCATGGCCAAATGTATATTTTTATATGAAGGCTACCACTGCCCTACATTCAGCTTGCCAGGACCAGGATTGGGCAGAAGTGCCATATCTTAGTCAGAAGAGGCACACATGATTTTGTTGATATAGTCACCCTGCCTGGTCATTTATGTAACCCAAACAAAATCGTAAAAATATATAAAGTTAAAAAAAAAAGTTATAAAATATATAAAAATAAATTAAGTTCTATACAACTAGTCCTCCTACTAAACTCATGCGTTAGCTTGAATCTTTGTAGTCACATCAAATGACCTCATAAAGTCTTTGAGAAGTGGAAGTGTTTACAAACTGAATCTAAATATTTTGACATGGCATGTGTCATGGATAAATATGTAAACTTGGTTGCAATAGCAAAAATGAAAGGAAAAAAAATCGATTGGATACTTCTGTTGTGGTCTTTGCAATGGAAGGTAACTAAAGGTTATTTTATTTAGAATAGTTACCAGTACTTGGGTGGCATGGTGACTTAGTGGTTAGCATGTTCTCCTCTCAGCACTAGGGACTCCCGATTCGAATCCCCATCTGGGTGGAGTTTACATGTTCTCCCCGTGTACGTGTGGTTTCCTCCAGGTTCTCTGGTTTCCTCCCACAGTCCAAAAACATGGATCAAGTCAATTGAGCTCTCCAAATTGCTTCATATAGAGTGTGTATGTGCGAGTGAGTGTGTGCCCAGCGATAGGTTGGAGCCCTGTCCTGGATGTGTCTGCCCGGCGCCCGAGATGTTCTCCCCTGGATGGGCATGGGAAACCCCACCGCAACCCTAATATAGGATAAAGTGGAAGATAATGAATGAATGAAGGATAGTTACCAGTACTTTATTTTTAGGGGAAACCAGGGACAGTTGTGGCACTTTTTATGATTTTTTTTTCCAATAAATCAAAAACCATTTACCAATTTAATATATGGAACAAACATCCTCAAAATGTCACATCCATTTGTGCAGTCCATGTGGCCAGACTTTACAGGACCAGCACTGGAGCCAGACCTTCATTGATTTGGAGTAGATCTCCAGGCCCACAATGCCGAATTCATCTTCATCATATGAGTCCTGAATCTTGCTTTGAATATTTTTCTGTTAATATTTTTAAACAAAAATGAGCCTGATGTAAATTACAGAATGTCGCACGACCTCAGCAGTCAATTGTATTGCATTGAGCATCTAAACCACCATTAAGCTTTGGCTCCCTCTAGTGTTCATGGACGTGATTCTAACCAAAAACAGCATTAAAGCCATTTTACATAATATCTATCTGCATTATTAGCTAAATATTAGCAATGTTAATTTATAGACTAATATAAATATTTGCGAGTTGAGGCCTTAAAAAATAAAGTAACAGATTGGTAAAGGAAAATCAGTGATTTGTTTTTTAATTAAGTCACCTGTTGGTTCTCTGTTTTTATTGGTCAGGACCATCACAGAACAGGTGTCATTTGGATGGTGAATTGTTTAATGTCAGTTCTGCAGTGACACTGTTGTAGTAAGGTTTTTTTTATTGTTGTGCTGCTGTAGTTTCATTTAAACATCTCCGTGACACTGCTGGGATAGGAATAATGCACCCACCAAATAATCCCTGCTCTGTGGTGGTACTATTGGGGTTCTGATAATTAGAACAGAGTAAAGGAGACATACACAGTATGTACTGTAGAACACACACAGATGGACTACAGTCTGGAATTGTCCATCTTTACAGGACGTGGAAATGAGAAGATGGAGAATAAATGGAGTAAAGAGGAGGCGTGTCCAAAACCTTAGACTGATACTGTACATTAATTTAATTTAATTTTAAAATATAAACCCAACTTAGTCCATTCATTGAGGCCATACATATGTGCACAAAACCCATAGGTATTTCAAGACACAAGAAATAAGCTATAGCTAATATGTATCTAATATCATATCAGTGGATTTTATTGTTGGCAATACATGGGATTAGAAATCAATGTTATATGCTTTTAGTCTCTGTGCTTGAAATATCATCTGACTCAACATGCTGTAATTCCATCTCCTGACAGCTCTAATTAAATTATACACTTGCTATTTGCACATGTCTGTCAGCTGTATTTAATTCCCACTATTTTATAAAACATATTATAAGTGTAAATTATGTGAGCTGTTTTTCACATTATTACTTTACTCGGAAAAACAATCCCAGACCATAATACTACCATCCAACTATTTTACAGATGGCATGAGGTACTGCCTGACTAAATAAAGGTTGCCATTTTTACCTTTGGGTGATTGGGATTGATTAAACTGGTCGAGTCATAGCTGAAGAATGTTTTTATGAGATTAAATGATTTCAAAAGTGCTAAACAATTAATTTGTGTTCTTTTCCGATGACACAGACATGTTTCAAAAAAGCAATGCTATGATTCACGAGGCTCAAGGGGGTTTCAAGAGATTTTAGAAATCAAATTATCATCAATTTGTACTACAATGGCCTGATCTTTGCTCTCCAGTTGTTTTGAAAAGATAATGTCTTGTATAAAGTTGTGCAAACAGTTTTTCTGTGTGCTTTAGAATTAAAATGAAAGACAAACTGGCAAAATAGACACCTCAAGATAAATAAATAATAAATATTTGTAATATATAATCTTGCCCCATTCTCTTTTTTCTCCACTTATCATATAGATGAACTTTGTAGTTTTACAATTACAGACTGTAATCCATTTGTTTTCTTTTTTTGTTAGTAATTATTTAGTTTTTTAGTACCTACAGTAACTTCACACAGGGTAGGGAACTCATGCACACCTTTGGAGAACATACCAAACTTACATCAAATACTGTAAACAGGTCACAATGCATTTTAAAAATCAATTATAAAGGCCTTGTCATGCCGTGACCACTAGGTGTCTCTATCTTCATACAATATTTCTGACAAGCCCTTAGATGAGGAGGAGGAGGAGTGTGTGGGCGTTACTGGTAACTGTGGGGATCTTTTTCCACAAATGCATTAAACTGCACTGACCTATATCAGACCATATTTCATTCTACTTGTATATTTGTACAACAAATCTCTCTATGGGATTTAAATCTTTCTGTGATCAAGATATGTGTTCCTTTTACAGTAGAGGTACAGGTATTGAGGGAGCATGCACAGGTCAACATTTCCATGTTGTCAGACACTTGCATGTTAGATCACTTCTTTCGCCCTGTGTCAAAAGTAAAGTTTTATGTAAGCAATTAAATAGGGAATAAAAGTAAAGGTAGATTAATAATAATATTAGTGAATTTGTAGTTTAATTTATAAACTGAATTTTCAAGTGGTTTTATTTTAAATATTAAGTGATTCAGTGGTACACAATTTACTATTTATTTAGGTTGATTTGCTATTTCATCAACTCCACTTACCTATGATGTATGATGAAGTTCTCTTATGGTCAGGACCACCACAGAACAGGTCTTTTTTTGGGTGCTGGATTACCTCAGCACTGCAGTGACACTGATATAATAGTGGTCTATGAGTGTGTGGTCCACTTTACATTTACATTTAGCAGACACTTTTATCCAAAGTGACTTACAAGTATACCAACTTGGTTGGGATCAGAACACAGGGCCGATACAGCCTTCTGGAGCAATGAGGGTTTAGGGCCTAACTCAAGGACCCACATTGGTGTTTAATGACCCCAAAACTTTCAGATTGATAGCCCAACACCCGAACCACTGAGATACCATACCCTCACCCACATTAATATGTGGATCAGACACTGCAGTCCTGCTGGACTTTCAAACATCTCAGTGTCCACTGTGCATCTCCAATCTTAAGACAACTCATTCTTACCACTGAACACCCTACTACTATTTGATTTGTAGAGTGACTTTCTTAATAGGAATGTATTAAATGGAACCAGATGCCATTTTTAAAGTTCTGTGGAATTTTAATTATAGCAGAAAAATATGGTATACCATGACTCTAAAAACTCTACCTGCTAAAATGCAACTTCTCATCTTAGCTTGCTTTATCTTAGATCGTTTTTAAATATGTTTATTAATACTGGGTCATTTCAAATGGACTTTTCCATTTATAAATACAATCATAATGACAGTGTCCTATGTGTCTTATTCAACAGCATGTACCTTTCATTATAATACATTACATTTTTTCCAAATGTGAGCAAAGCACACCGCATTTTGGTAATGTAAGAAAAACAAAACAAGATTCATCATCGAATCAAATATTCAGTGCAGAAAGATGTGTCCTCTAAGGCCAAAACAAACTGAAAGCATTATATCTGATCTATAGGGGTACCTATACTAAACCACATTAGCCCACAGATTAGTCCAAAGTTGAATACCTGATAAATACACTGAGGTGACATATGGACTGTCTCTAATAATATTGCTCGTTGTACATTACAGGCCAGTATGCCAAAAAGTGTTTGATGACTTCCCTAAGGGGGGGGGGGGGGGGGGGGGGGGGGGGGGGGGGGGGGGGGGGGGGGGGGGGGGGGGGGGGGGGGGGGGGGGGGGGGGGGGGGGGGGGGGGGGGGGGGGGGGGGGGGGGGGGGGGGGGGGGGGGGGTGCCTTATATACAGCCCTGTTTGTCTTCGTAGGCTGCCTACATTTCTAAGATTACTACCTGTGTACAATTAAGGGAAATAACAGTAGTAGTAAGAAAAGAATAAGAGCATTATATATGGGCGAGATCACATAGTCGGTAAGAGTGGCACTGGAGATATCCATCTAGAAAGTACAAATTCAAGTGCAACCGGTTGATTATCATACCATATTAATAAGTATAGAACATGAGTCCTTCAGTCTGGAAGGCTTTGAGTGAAAGTACAAGAGGAGGCCTGGGCGGAGACGCTGTGTATTTGCTTCTTGTCCCTGTTTTTGAGGCAAAGGTGACACGTTTCTAGCTGTCCTCTATGAGTTTGGCCAGGTTGTCCCTCATCTCAGTCAGCTCAAAGATCTTGCTATCCAGAATCTCCAGCAGGGTTTTGAGGCTCTTGCGGAAGTTCTCCTGCTCCACCTGGCTCGTCTCCAGGCGCTGTTCAATGTCGGCTAACTGCTCCTCCAGCTCCTTGTTTCTGGAATCTGTAGCCTAAGGCAAGATTAAGTTCAGACACAAGTACGCTTAGAATGGTGCTTTTTTATCTATATCTCTATGTTTAATCTGTAATCTTGTTAAACATACAGACATAACCAATTATACAGTGGTATTATTTATTAATAACTTTTCTAAGACTGTTTACTAATTAGATTGTAGAGGATGCTACAGCCTATTCTGTCACTTTGGGATATACTGGACATTCAAAAATGGCTACCAGGCCATCTCAGGGCAAACATTTAAATTACAAATGAATCGAGTGTAAATTTTAAATATTACACATACTTTTGTTTGCAAGGCATCTGGAGTGACTAAGGCTATCCAAGGGCGTGTACTGTGGTACAAAATGTGGTTGTGGGAAATCACACATCAAATTATGGTGTAACTCAAGAAGCCATGGAATTTAAGCCTTTCAAATCAGTTTGTTATATGACATTAAAATTACAACGTCTGATTATAACAGCTCATCATTAATAATCCTAAAAACAGAAAAGCTGCTTATTTTATTATGGATTTGATCATAGAGTTAAACATCGCTTTAAAAAAACATATATGGACAAAATTCACTTCAAACCACAATAACATACCTCATATGCAGCATATACTGTATATCAATGAATAATAATTAACTTATGTCATCATTTAAATTAACTGATTATTAACAACATTATTTGATTTGAAGTCTCATGTTTGGTTCAATTCCATAAACCAATTAAAATAAAAAATATATCTGTCAATTTGAAAGGATATATTTATCTCAAGACTGTGTGTTACCTCCAGTTTCTGTTCAAGTGTCTCTTTCTGTAACTGAAGCTGCTTAGCTTTTTCTACCTCCTCTCTCAGACGTTCCATTTCCTAGAGGAAACAAAGAAGCGTACTCAAACACAAATAACAAGTATGCATTGTAGGGTTTATGTAACATAAATGCCTTACCTCCTCTTTAGTCTTTAGTGTGGCCTCCAGCTCCTCAATGGTTTTGTTGAGTTCTGTCTTTTGACACTTGATTGCATTGGCTTGACTACTTTGGCTTTCCAGTTCTGATACCTACAGGTCACAGAGATGCTCAGTAAATAATGACTATAGGGCTTTCAGTTGCCAAGGTACTAATGCTCCTTAATATTGTAAAAAATAATATGATACTCCTTTTGTTTTTTATGTTTTGGACAATAATAATAATAATAATAATTCATTCATTCATTTTCTTCCACTTTATCCTATTCTCTATCGCTGGGCACACACTCACTCACACAGACACGCACGCATACACACTCTATATGGGGTTCGCATACACACTCTATATACACGCACGAATACACACTCTATATTTAAAGAACTCAATTGATCTTGATCCATGTTTTTGGACTGTGGAAGGAAACCAGAGAACCCGGAGAAAACCGAAGCAGACATGGGGAGAACATGGAAACTCCACCCAGATGGGGATTCGAACTGGGAATCCCTAGTGCTGAGAGGCGAACGTGCCAACCACTAAGCCACCATGCCGCCCTAATAATAATAAAAATAATAATAATAAAAAAAAATCATTCATTCATTCATTATCTCCCGCTTATCCTCTACTAGGGTCGCAGTGGGGTTCCCCATGCTCATCCAGGGGAGAACGTCTCGGGCGCTGGGCAGATAGACCCAGGACAGGGCGCCAATCCATCGCTGGGCACACACTCACTCACACAGACACACTCTATAGGGGGCAATTTTGAGAATTCAATTAACTTGTTCCATGTTTTTGGGCTGCGGGAGGAAACCGGAGAACCCGAAGGAAACCCACGCAGACACGGGGAGAACATGGAAACTCCACCCAGATGGGGATTCGAACCGGGAATCCCTAGCGCTGAGAGGCGAACGTGCTAACCACTAAGCCACCGTGCCACCAAAAAAAAAAAATAATAATAATTATTATTATTATTATTATCTCATAATATCTTATCTCTTATTTCCCATCTCATGGGTGGGTGTGTTGGGGAAATATTTTGGGTACTTTCCAATTTAATATTTATTTACCATATAAATCTTGTTTTTACACATATTTTCAAGGCCATGTGAAGGCTTCAAGGCTTTATGATTAGTTTTTATCTAAAGGTGTTATGTAACTGACTTTTAAAGACATATCATCAACTTAAATGTCAAAAACATTATACGCTTATGTGCAACCAGCAACTTTTGAGTCCATCCACATCAACCAACAGAGAATATGAAATCAATAATCAATTTGCTCACCTGCATGAATACAATTTACTCTTATGTTGAATCTTGTGTGCACAATTAAACACGTGCATAATTAAAGCATCACATATCAGGCGCATATATGAAACTGCTAATTAACTTTTACGGTCAATGTTGGCCTTAAGGTGCCAATTGTACCTTAGTTGTTTTTTTTTTTTTCAGTGAAAAAAAACTTTTTCTTCTTTTACATTGTGTTTTGTTTCTTTATAAACCTCTGCTCAACTTTACCCTCTTATGCAGCCTCTCAGCCTCCTCCTGGTAAGCAGCCAGCTGCTGTTTCCACTGCTTGACATTGGCTGTGGATTCCAGCAGTGCTGCCGTTAGTTTGGCATTGTTGCTCTTTAGCGCTGCGAGTTCTGCTTCCCAGTGTTTGGTCGTGGTGGGGCTGTCAAAATAAAAAAACAAAACATCACAAATATTTCAGAATAAATCCCGTCCTCATGTGTGCTATGTATAGAAAAAGCACAATTAATAATGCAAATTAGTATTATAGACAATTTACACAATCATCCAATTCGTGTATCTATATATTGTAAATATAAATAAATTTTTTCCTCTTTACAGTGATTCTGCGCTTCCTCATATGTAAATATAAACATTTTCATTCCTTGTGAATGCTTGTTATTTTTTTTGCCGATTCGAATCTTACACTTGAATAAGCAGCGATGAGAGGTATACTTACTCTCAGTGCGTTCAAGTACAACAGGGGCTATTTGAAGCCACATGTAATTACAATGCCATTCTGAGCAACTTTAAGCACTGTTTCATTTGGCCTGTCTGTCAAAGCAGCTGTGCATTACCCACTGGAGCACATGCAAGAAAATTACCTTTCGCCAGCACTGTGCTCTGTGAATTCATTGCTTGAAAAGCAATTTAATATCTGACAAGGATTTTTCAAGAAATACAGATATTCGACTTACCACTTTTGTATAAATAAATAAAATAAAATAAAGAAAAATAAAGTGCCCCAAAAAATGTTTTAAATTAAGTGTTATGTAGTTTTAAATTAAGTATTATAATCTATGGTTAGCAGTCAGCAGGGTACCCAATGAAATTAAAATGAAAAAGAATATTTTAAAGAAAAATTTACAGATCCGGTTAAAGTGAGCACTGCCTATAAAGAGCTGCTGAACTGCTCAAGCCAGCAAAAAGAAATACTGCACACCACCCGCTCTTCTGTATAGAGAAATGGTGTGACTTATGCTGCTCTACTGTCAGCGTACAGCCAAGTGACAACACTAAGTGCACTGTCCCCCCAGCCCCCACAAGTAGAAAAAAGACCAAAAAACAAAGAGTCCAGAAGGCTGCAAGCACAAAACTCAGAATAAACTAATTTAGCGGTTCATTTCAAAATGTAAACCATGAATGCACTCGTTCTCCCTGTGTCCGCATGGGTTTCCTTCGGGTTCTCCGGTTTCCTCCTACAGTCCAAATATGCCGCATATACTGTAGAGTGTGTATGTGTGAGTGAGTGTGTGCCCAGCGATAGATTGGCGCCCTGTCCTGGGTGTATCTGCCCAGCGCCCGAAACGTTGTCCCCTGGATGGCCATGGGGAACCCCCCGCGACCCTAATACAGCATAAAGTGGAAGATAATGGATGGATGGATGAATGAATGCACTCCTCAATAGAGTGCTATCAATGTCCCAGTGTAAAAGCTCAGGATATCTTAGCTTATAAGCGCTCAGTGGTAGGGACCTTATTAACTTCAGGTACAGATATAAGTAAAGCATACTGCGGTACCTGTGTGTAATTATCACAGCGATAGTTAGAATAAAAACCCCTCTAGCCACGAATATTACATTACATTATAGTATTTATTTTGGACAGAGTCTGTTTTACATGGTTGAAAACGATGTGCTTTCTACGCAATTCTACACAACTCCAATCAAGGGGCAGCAAAATATAGTGTGTCTCTTTTTTAGCACCTATATTAACCTCCAGTCTTTTAAATGTATAATATTTAATAAACATATAATATTCAAACCCTCACCTAATAAATTAAAGTAAGAAAGTTTGACCAACTAAAATTGTTACTGCAAACAAAATGAACAAACCTTTAAAAGCTTCTGGCTCAAGAACAACTGTGCTTCCCAGTTCTACAGGAAGTCGAAAGCTTAAGGCCTGATGTGTATACAAACTAAAATAACTCTGTATTGAGATGCCGACACCAACATGGATTAACAGCCCACAGTACCTCCTCTCATCCACACGCTTTTAGAGAGAGCACTTATTAGCCATCTTTCTCCAGCCTGCCTGCTTTTCACATCTCCTCTTATCCACCCACACAGCCATGCGTAACACACACTGCATCTAAGGGCTCTTACAAGCTTAATGCCCACGCAACAGGCCCACGAAGAGTGACGCCATTTCACTTTCATTTCCCACACTGCCGTGTCTGCAGTGCTGACGTCGGCAGCACCTTTTCGTTCGTCCACCCCTAACAGTGACAGCTCCTCTTCCCACATCCCTACACCTACTTAGGGCATGGGAAAAAAGGCACACATGCTTATAAAGCTCTTCACACAAGCAAGCAAGACTCTTACTAGACTCAATGAGACACAAACAGTAAAAGACTGCAGTGAACATGAAGGAAAACAAGGCCTTCGTTGTGGTAAGTAATCCATAATTTAGTTTTAAGGCATATTTACTGTGGATTTTATTTCAATTTTAAAGTTGGCTTAATAACTTAGGCATGCATTATTCTGAAAGTATTATCTATGGAACTGTTGATTTTACAAATTTTACAGCCCTCTTCATTTCAGAACAGTTGCTCAGTGACATCTTCTAGCATTATTTAACAATGTGTGGTTATCCAGAGCCAATAATGTTTATATCTTTATACCTTTTCTATTTAGAGAAGCATTACGAATGGATTTCCATCACAGGACGACTTTGATGGTGAACGCTGGTGAATTTAAAGCTGCAAATTGCAACTATTATGCTAAAGATATAGTGTCACGATTCGGAGACAGGAGATATACAATCTTTAAAATGTGTTGCTATAAATAATTTTGAACTGACTTAGAGCTATATTAAAATCAGAGCACTTAGGTCAGATTTAGCACTTATCCTGCATCCATAGTCAATTATATACGTTGTAGCTAATAGCTGATAATATCCTTACAATGTATTTTGATACTCCTGACTGTCTCGCAGCCACTTACAGCAGAACAATAATGTTGTTTTTTATATCACAGATTCAAGCATAAATTTACTAACATAGATATATAAACAGCAGCTTCAAACCAGTTTTTCCAAACAGCTTTTCTTTGTTAAATATATTAATGATAAAATAAATGTATCAAAGTGTTTGCTTATGACAAAAAAACAAATGTGAAATTCTTAACCTCCGACTTGTTTAGTTATGTTATGTGATTAAGTATTACAAAAATAACAAAATATGTAACCAGGAATGTAAGTACTGAATCTGTAATATTTTCTTTTTCTCATACATTAAGTAAGTTAAGGTAAGTATTGTTAAAATTCACCCCAGTACCCACCACTGTATTTTTTTAATGTAATTGTACTATGTGAATATTATTTGGAAATGAGAGGTGGAGCCAGAGAAGCAGGTGAAGCAGGGTGTTACAGAGGTGAAGAGGTAGATCTCTTTCTGCCTCTTGAATCTCAGCTCTCATTAACATCCTGCACAGACACACAGACAGTCAACACAGACAAGTCCCATGTGAAATCCATTACCTCACCCGCTGCTCTGGCACCTCCTCTCATTCAATATCCAAATTTGATCAGAACTCCACAGTCACATTCATCCCTGGCCATTTTGTTTTATATTAAAGCTTGTGCACAATAACACCTTATAAATTAATATTTTATAGCATAATCCTATCACTATTTTTTCAGCAGCAATATGATTTATTATTTTCAACAAATGTTCACATAAATAAATCTAAAGTTTGATTTGTGAAGAATCTCAATTATTGCTAGATAGTTTTTTCCACTTGTCATTACTCAAGTTACATACATTAGTTGGTACATTATGTATTTCATACGGTCAGTCAGTTATTAATGTATTAAATACTGTTTAATATCTGTAGTGGTTTTATTTTTTTTCTGCATCTAATTTATTATTTTTTAAATTGTTATACTTATTTATTTTAAAGTTGCTACTTAGATTTAAATGTATGTATTTACTTATTTTATTCTTTTGTATATATAGATGTATAATATAGATAATATATTTATATAATTATGTAAAGCATCAATGTGTGATGGTATGTTAATATATATATATTATATATACACAGTGTATAATGTGTATATATATAATTTATATAATTGACAACTAATGTGAAAGTTACTATACACTCAGGTTAGACTGTACTGCATTATATAAACGAAACAAAAGGAGATCAATGTATAATTCCATTGAGAAGCCCTTGTTAGTTCAAGCGCCTTGACATTTTTCGTTCTGTTTTTCTGATACAGAGCATCTTTGAGAGCAGAGCCACTATTTTATTTTGCATGGTTATAATCATATAACGTTTGTTTCTAGCTTTCTTTCAAAAAAGCTAAACACCAAGCATCATGCATTCCTGCCTTTCCCACGCTGCATTCTGACATAACAGGCCATCTGAACGACTGCACATGAGACGGTGTGAAGACTGATTTCACCACCCACACAATGAACAAACAAACCAAAGATTCAGGCACATACATGCACCCACAGTGAAACTGTATGATCCAGTCCTGCATTAAACAACTACTTCACTTTTCTTTCAAAGATTTAATCAATAATCTGAATAAAGCGCTAATATTCATGTATTATTGCTTCATTTCCTGTTTTCTGTGCCATCATAATTTACAATGCGGGAATGCAAAGTAGGTCTAAAAACATGAGATGTACAGTAAATAATTACATAGGCTAACAAGCATAGTATAAGTTTGTTGAAACTATATAATGTATTTTAATGAGACTGGTCTATACTGTTTACCCAACTGAAAGTATAAAACTATGAATGTGAATGCTATTATTTGTCATGTAGACAATATATAGTATGTGGAAAAAAACTGTCCGAACTTAGGCAAATTGCTCAGGGAAAGCAAAGTACACAAGTAAAATCTGTCAGTAATTCATTGCAAATGTTGAATATTAATAATTAATTAATAATTAATAATTGCACAACACCTAGACCATGTATTTTAAATTAGCTATCTGCTATTTACAAGATAAACATCAATGTAATGTGCAGATTGCAACTGTTTTAGAGATTCCATTGGAGTGAGGCTCTCAGAAAGCTACCTCAGATAGGTTCTCCACAAAATCAAGAATGACATTTACTAAATTACATAAATGTCCTAATGAGGTTTAAACTTTACATGGTAATTATTTATGATATGCAATTATGGGCAAACTGCTTTGTGCAGGGTTCCAAAAGGGGGGATTTGGCCAGTTCATGTTTTCAACCATCTGGTCAACTGTAATATATTCTGCACATTTACAGATCTAAGGCAATATGACATGTGCTCTAGCTTTTATTACATTTAATAGAAACTTTATAATGATACAGGTTATGTCATCTTTTTGTGTTTAATTTGTTGAGCATTCTGAGATGCATTATTGCATTTTTTTGCATTAGTGCCAACAATTACGCCACTGTCATTCGTTTTGTCAAGCGTCTTTAAGCTCCCTAAAAGCGCTATATAAATAAAATGTATTATTATTCATTTATTCATTTTCTTCCGCTTTATCCTATATTAGGGTCGCGGGGGGGGGGGGGTTTCCCATGCCCATCCAGGGGAGAACGTTTCAAGCGCTGGGCAGATACATCCAGGACAGTGGCCAATCCATCGCTGGGCACACACTCACTCACACAGACACGCACGCATACACACTCTATATGGGGCAATTTGGAGAACTCAATTAACTTCATCCATGTTTTTGGACTGTGGAAGGAAACCCACGCGGACACGGGGAGAACATGGAAACTCCACCCAGATGGGGATTCGAACCCCATCCTAGGGAATCCCTAGTGCTGAGAGGCGAACGTGCTAACCACTAAGCCACCGTGCTGCTGTATTATTATTATAGAATGTATTATTACTGTCACAATCACAGAAATCTGAACTGTTTCTCAGTCTAAGGTTTGATGTTAACATACAGTCTGCTTGTATGTATGTATGCATTAATACTGCAGCTACATGGTTTAAGCCTCAGGCTTAAACCACTGTAAAGCTGCTTAAGACAATATGCTTTTGTTAAAAGCACTTTATAAATAAAAAAAAGCTAAATATCTGCCACATGTTTGGCTGATTAGAATTTGTACATACAATATATGATGTTTACATACAATATATCGCAATATAATTCCATATGAGTGTAATTCTAATTGAGTACACTGCTATGTTGGCTGTCCTGGATACAGGATGTGATGTTAATTGGAGCTTTTTTGCATTTTGGCACTGAACCCAGCAGGTTTCTCTGTTAAGCATGCTGGGTGTTGCTGAATCACTGGGTTTCACATTAAATGATAATATAATGCACAAGTTTATGTAGCTCAGTAGAGACAAATGAGTATACGAGGCCTTTAAACCCCACATGTAAAATGGCAATAAATTAGAATTACAACAATTTGTGAAATTAAGAGAGATGCAACATTTAATAAATGCTGAAAATCTAGGAATGTACATAGAAATGCATAATCATTTGCAAAATACAAGAATGTTCAGTCCAAGAGTCAGATCATTACAAGAAAAGCATTCCTGCAGGAAAATGAAATGCATAGCAAAACCATTCACAAAAATGAACAGGTTAAGAACGAGAGAGTTCTTTCAGGTGGCTACAAAACACTGGAGAAAATGCCAAATTTTAGTCCTTAGGTCTGCATCAGTGTAATAGTGTAAATATGCATATAGAATTGTTGCATTTTTCGGAAAATACATAACCCCCCTCTCGACACAAATACACAGCATACAACAGAGATACTTCCACAAAAACATTAATGTCAGTAACTGTGCAACAGCCCTTATCAAAAGAAGCAGGAACGGCTTTTATCAGAAGGTGAAGACTTGACATGTTTTAAACACGTGGCTGCAAAAAAAGACAAAAAAATAAAAACATTTAATACTGAAAAATAATCAGTCAGTGACTGAGGTATGGCTGACTCAATGGTCTGACTCTGAGAAAATAGATGAATATAAGATGACTAGAGCTGCTTCGGTTGTTTGGATTCAGTTACTAATCTACTGAGTTAAAAAATTGAACTTTAATTTGTTAATTTAATGTCATTTAAAACCTTTGAGGTAGGAAATAAACTTTCAAACTATAACTATTTTACTTGCAAAATAATATAAGTCCCTATTTTAGCAATCTTTAGTGAGCCATCAAACACGCAGCCTGATTTAAGGTGTGTCAGTGTGTCAATGCGATCATGACGACTGAAAACAATGCCTTTATTATTCCTGAGTCGGGCGTCACTGGTCGTTACCTTTAGGAGCCAGGTGCAGTCTGACTTTGGCGAATTGCTATTTTAACAGTGCAGCTACCTGTACTCTACCTGGACTCTATTCCGTTTTACTGTGACTCCAAAACACACTGCTTAGTGTAGACTATATGCTTACTTTGTACAAATGCAGTGCGTGATTTAATAGCGTTCAGTTCTATTTAGTGTTTAGTGGTGAAGGACACAATCCTGTGTTGCTGATTTAGTGCCAACATAGCAATGAACGACTGACTGTTGACGTCTGATGGCTGCTTTCAGTCAGTGGTGCATCTATCTTTTACATTTACATTTAGTCATTTAGCAGACGCTTTTATCCAAAGCGCTTTTATCCAAATGAGAACATCACAAGTCAGTAGTTATGAAGAAAACCAGCTACACTGTAGAATTATCAAACCTGATCATTTGTTATATGTTTTCCATTTACAAGATAGCAATACACCAATACACCAATTGTACTTAAGATAAACAGATATATATATATATATATATATATATATATATATATATATATATATATATATACAACACCGTTATTTAAACAACTTGTTGTTCATCAGACAATGACAAAGACAAGGTTAACATACTGCACAGGTAAGAAGATTAAACATAATCTAAGCCCAAATCTGATGAGCAGGAGGTCCTTTAAAATATTTGTTTATTGACAGAATCTAAATGTGATGACTTTTCAGAGTGTAATCGAAAACGCCAGTTACCTGTGTGCGAGCGATGGGGTAGTAGGGGACATATCCGACTGGAGCTCTGAATTTGGTGAGGCGTCCGACAAAGTGACATCATCACCTGTGCCATTGATTCTGCAGAGGTCAGCGGAGACGGGAGGAGTCAAAGGTGAGTGAATGTCAGCTGGCGATTCCTGTACAAATACATAATTAAATGCATTGTACTGTGATATGCAGTTTCTATGCATTCATGACAGAAAAACTAAAACTAAAGCAAAAAAAGCAGAGTGTCTTAACTGGTACTACATATGAATAAGATGGCGACATTTACTTTGTGACCCATACACATTATTTTCAGACTTCATTTGTCTTTAAATGTGAGACTGGAACAATTGCAAATATTAGTTGTCAATTAAATGCCAGCAGTTCTATTAAAAAAGAAAAGCATTTTCTAATCAACGTATAGTAACCTGGAATATGTTGTGCAGTTCTACATTTCATGAAGCTTAACCAAGTTAGAAATTTGTTTATGGAACATATTCTTGATTGTGGGTCTGCTGATAAGACAAATCCAGGAAATTACTTCTGCCACATAAATAACTCATTATAGCCCTCCAACTGAGAGCTAAGAAAACATTAGTGATTCTAAGAAGCTTGATATTAAATTGCCATGTCCCATCCAAATTATATGAAAGCTTTAATTAATACCTTTCAAATGCTAGCCCAAGTGTGAAGCCTGCTGGGTTAAAACTAAAAAAGAATCAAGTTAAATATGCAGTGACATTAGTGTGTCTGTGTGGAAAGGCGAAGCAAAAATCATTACAAAAAAGACTAATGAAAGCATTCACACCTGAGAGGGAGAGCTCGCCAACTCCATCTTCTCCAGAGACTTCTCTTTAGCTAATCGGGCAGCTTCCTTATACTCTGCAAACTTGTCAGCGAACTGAGAAGACATAAGTAAAGATATGCATGAACAGATTCTATAAGTGCTCATGGGAGATTCGAGGAATACACCAGTCTTATACTGTGCAACGACACACTTTACTGTAGTGAGAACATGTTATAATAATACAGTAGCACACTCACTCACACACTTTCACAACCTTAAAAGAATACAAGTAGTGAATCTACCTGCTGCTAAATGCCCAAACTTATTTAAAAAAAAAAAGTATATATATATAGCTTGCAGCTAATTCTGTGGTAAAAACCAACCTTACTGCAGAGCATGTATACCATTAAATGCAAACAATCCGAGCTTTTGACAGACCTCAGTCTTGTGTGTGAGGGTGTAGAAGCATGATGTCTTTCTTGCATAAGTCTGAGAGGTTAGGTGAAGCCCCGGTGGTTTTCCACCCCCGGTGTGTGACAGTGTTTAATCATACTGTGGAGGAGCCACATCAGAAAAAAACTTAGAGAGAAAGAAAAGAGGAAAGGACCACGCAGAAGAAGCCTCCCACACACTGATGACTGTACAGCTGCTCATTAGGGCACAGTGTGTAGGTGTTCCCCAGCTCTGAGACGCACAGAAAGAGAGTGCGAGAGGGAGTGAGAGTGGGAAGAATGGGAGAAAGCGAGAGTGGGAGAGAGCAAAAGCAGCCAAAATTCCACCCACCTTAGACAGATGATGCTCGGAGGAGAACCCCAATCCATACACGGTGTTGGCACGGCTGTCTGCCCACTGCCCAAACTTTTGCGACGTCTTTGTGAAGCTCATATTTGGGGTGATAGTGCTGTTGATAATAGCCTGTGACAAGACAAAGAAATGTGTTTTTTATTACAATCAGAATAACAAGTGGGAAAATTGGAGCTGGTTATATTGTTATCTCAAAGTCTTGGCCTGGAATGATAATGCATAACACATGGGTGTAGTAGAGAGTATAGTTGAGAAAATGATTCACTGATTCAGGCACAAAAATTGTACCTCAAATTCCTGTATAAAAACATAATAAATAAATGTAGTTTTTATTTCATATTGTACTGTCAGGCCTTTTTTAAAGATGTCAATGCAGTCAGGTCCTGTACAACACATCTAACACATCAGGTATTTTTGTTGCATGACTCTATCAACCAGTTAAGGTGATTAAAAGACATACAGCACTTCTAAAAACACATTTTCTATTATTTTACAAGGCAATTTACAGTAACTGCACAGTTAGGAAGACATATTGAACTCTTTTTCATCTTATTATCTTTCATTTAATCCTATATTAGGGTTTGTGGAGGACAGGGCACCAATCCATTACTGGGCACACTCACTCACACGGACACATATAGGGGCAATTTAGATCAGTGCAATTTAAAGCGGCCAATTAATCTTAAATCTATGTTTTTGGACTGTGGGAGGAACCCCGAGAACCCAGAGGAAACCCACACAGACACGGGGAGAACATGGAAACTCCACCCAGATCGGGATTCGAACCTGGATGCCCAGCGCTGAGAGGTGGACGTGCTGATCACTAAACCAACAAGCCACCGATGAATATGTTACTTTGCTTGCCATTTCTACTGGAATATAGTTTGCCTTATGGACTTCACTGATCGATTTTTTCTAGTGTACTAGTTCAGTATAGATAGTAGGACTATGAATCTGAAGGTTGGGGGTTTGAATCTCAAGTGAAATTTGCATAATGACAACGCAGTGTGGTTATCCAAATCATCTTAGCATTTCTGTCAATCCAAACCAATGTGGCTATTATACAATGACCTCTCTCATCAACAAGGCATTTCAATCATTCATTCATTCATTATCTTTCGCTTTATCCTATATTAGTTTCGCGGGGGGGTTCCCCATGCCCATCCAGGGGAGAACGTTTCGGGCGCTGGGCAGATACCCCCAGGACAGGGCGCCAATCTATCGCTGGGCACACACTCACGCACACATACACACTCTATATGGGGCAATTTGGAGAACTCAATTGACTTGATCCATGTTTTTGGACTATGGGAGGAAACCGGAGAACCCGGAGGAAACCCACGCGGACACTGGGAGAACATGGAAACTCCACCCAGATGGGGATTCTAACCGGGAATCCCTAGTGCTGAGAGGCGAACGTGCTAACCACTACGCCACCGTGCTGCCTGCATTTCAATCAACTAAACTAAAAGGTTTTTACACAACCACAAAATGTAGTTACTGCGCTTAGGCTTTGTACTGCAATATAGTTAAGCTCACAGGTTCCCCTGACCTCCTCTTTCTGCTCTTGTCACAGATGGCTGTGATGGTTTTGGGATTGAAAAAAGCAATTTCCAAATGAAAGTGATGAAAGTGTGAACATCTCTCTATTGCTCTGCTCTGAGTTAAGGCTTTAGTGCCTAACCTTTCACCTTCATTTAAGCGCCCTTTAACATTTACCATGTAAACTACAAAACATTTTCGCAATCGACGCCCAGAAAGCGTAAGTGATACATGCAGTCGTGAAGCTCTAAGCTGTCGTAGCAACAAAATGAATGAATAAATAAATCACAAAAACGTTTTTTCATAAAGCATACTAAATCTCAAGCTATTCCTTTCGAAAGAAAGTTGGTGATGCAATAAACCGCAGTGTTGCTAGTGTACTGTGTGGGTGTAAATCTGTGAGAGAAAGGTAGAAAGAAAACTGAAAGAAGAAATTAGATACACAACTACTCTACGCTGCAGTAAAATTAATTCTGCATATAATTATCAAAGCCATTTGAACATGTAAGGAAGTAACTTGGTTTCTTGAAGACCTTCTGTGAGGGGTTTCACAGAAAAGTTTCCAGAGACCGTGCCCTTAAAAGAGAAGAATTGATAGAACTAGTGATTCAATAATTTATGCATATATTACCACAGGCTTTTAAATCTCCCATCCTCCCACACACATCTGTAAACATTGCAGTCAGGCATAGGCTCCACACACCAGCAGAACATGCTTCCAGTGCAGGAAAAGCCAGAAGTGGACTTAAACTATGTAAGCAATGTTATACAATACCCCCTGCACAGAAGTGGGATGAGAGAACTATGATCATCAAATGGTGGACTGATTGCTCTCGTCACATTGTTCCCACAGCTGACAAATCCTCTTAAACAGTCACACAAACACAGAACCTTGAGGGAAGGTTCTTTAAAGAGTTCATATATAAATTGTGCTCTTAGATACCAAACTTTAACCAATATATAGAAAGTAATGCAGAAAAAAGGGTGGTATGAAGACCTGAATGCATTTTCATCCAATGTAACATAACGTAACATCTTCTTAACCATGGCCAAGATATTGGCACCATTATGCTTATTTTCCCTGCGGCAACAAACCAGCTGTAGATGTAAAAACCTCAGCTGTGTTACAATATGAAACGATGCCAATAAAATCACAAGCACATTATAGAGCAGAATCAAAATGTGTTTTTCTTATTGGTTCAAAAGGACATTCTCTGATAATAGCCCAACAATCCTTTCAAATCTAAGACTGGGTTTATTATAAACCTTATATAAAGAAACTATTCGTATTGTATCACCGGCTAAAGGTACATTATAATGTCAGGAGACTCAGTCCTGGTTTCCAAGGATTAATCTAATGTTAGTATTACAGCATAAAATATATATTCAATGATGTCCTGTACAAAAAAAAAGCTCAGTAAATCTTGCTTTGCTCCAGGGGACCTTTAAGGTACAGTGTATAGGATTTAGAACAAGCTATTAGAAGAAAAACAAAACATATATATATATATATATAAAAGGAGTCACCTTTCAGGTTGGCTGGCATGTCATGCTGCCATGTATGTAAGGTACCGCATTTATCTCAATTATTTTCAGAAGCATTGCGTCATAGACTGTCATATATAGCTCAGGGGAGTTTTTTGCTATCTGATACCTTACCACAAGATGCCACTAAAACCTATACAATGCCCATTTGACCCACACAAAGCCTTGATGCCAATCACAGTAAACACATTAAAGACAAATTGTAACAGCACCTTGAAACCCCACTCTTCCACATAACGGTCCATGGTTCTGTAATAGTATTACTAATAAGACCTATTATGGCTATTGTATTTATATTATGTTGTAGTGTTTGTTCCTTACAGCTTTATAAACTGGATTTAAGGTTTGTTTTTTGATTGCTGTATATGTAGATTTAGTCCATATGTTCAAAAACATGCAGTAGTAATAATAATGCAAAAATAATATGTATTGGAGTTGGTCAGACTCATCCCCATAACGTTCTTAATACGTTTACTTTTTTAATATACTTTTTTTAATTACTTACTTAATATAGCTGCAAGATGCTAAAACTATTTTGTGTGTGGTATCCCTTTGATGCTGAATAATTTGGTTTACAATGATTCCGATCCGTAGAGTTTTAAAGGTTTTTATGAGGCAGGTCACCAGGTCCTCAACCATGGCAGGCAGAAGAAACCCTGGTTTCCGCCTACGAAGTGGACAAACACAAGAACGAAGCTTTGGCCACTTCATTCGAGAATCATTGTATTTTCTATTTATATTTACAGAGGTCTGGGAAGGAAACATAAACAGCACAACACTAAGCATGTGAGAGTTCAAACTTCAGAAGGTGCAGAATAACACTTGGATTAGTGAAATGCCCGTTACCGCAATGTTGGCCACTATGACCAATCATGCCCGAATGCTTGCTGTGGCCTTAGAGTCAGTCTCTTATTACATTTCCTGAACTGACCTTATTACTTGCTGCCATCTCACCCAGCATCTGGCAAAGCTCTCCCATATAATGCAAGTTTATTACAACGCTTAAGATGCTGCGAGAGAACAACATTCCCAGACTTATTTACTGTACTACAGATTGTAGCTAAAGCTTCTGAAATAATGTCGCACTGCCAAAGTATATTAGCTAGAATCAATTATGTTGACAGTTACATAAAAAAAGATTTGTGTTTATGATTTTGACACAGACTTACATGCTGCTAAACAAAGTCATTTTTACTGAGGCAGAAACAAACACTTCAGCATGATGGGAACTTTTCAAGCATTATTTCTGTCACTAAAGCTGAAAGTCGGGGCAAAGAGGATTCAAACACACAAGCACACTGGTGCATAAGCTATTTTAACCAGTCAGCACTCCCTCTGCGAGAGAGGCCAGAGACTGGGATAGAGTTGCTAGTGGCCTGAATTACAATGTTTCATCCTACCTAAGAGGTTTATGTAAGCAGACATGTAGTGCATGAAAAAGTGTATGAGCGTTTCATGTGGTGATGAATATGCAAGGTTTGCACTACAGTAACGTCTTGTATTCTGCTCACTGCAGGGAGAATAGGCAGTGTGATTCAAATTGGACGTTTTTGTTTGATATCCTTAAGGGTTTTTTGATGTCAAAGTGAAAAGCAGTTATGCAGTAGATTTGGTTGACCTAACAGAAGCTAAGATAGTGTACCTCGGGGCACATGCATCCTTCATACCACGCATCGCATTAACCGATACCTCAGATGCACACGTGACCCCTGCAAGCCAAACCATACCTCATGTGATGCTCCTCTTACTCGAGACGTTTACTTTAGAGAGTGTGTGAACCCTAAACAAAATAAATAAAAAAGACCAAAAGAGAATGGGTGCATATTAATGTATATTAATCCCAGATGCTGTTGGAGCCACTCAGACAGAGCATTACCTAAAAGGCAAGAGCTCAGCCACTCATGCCAGCGAGGTGCGAGCGTCACAGACAGTCTTTGTCTGTTGGCATTAGCCATTTGCGGCTCGCTGCCACTCTTCATTTTAGCAGGTTTGCTCAAGCTTACTGACCTCTGTTGCCAACGAGCAGTGAAGAGGCAGTAACATGTGCAATAATGTGTAGGCAGTTGGTAGTTCTGTTGCATTACAATAAGAATATTATAACCACAAATCATGCAGTGTACTTCCTGCATCATGTCCAACACCAAATACCCTCAGCTGCAACTTAACTGGATAAATCTACTTGTTTTTACACTTATTGCTCATTTTATCAATCCAACTTATTTTACAGATACACTTTAGAGATCTACAAATATAAATGCTCATAGAGGTGTAATGTAATGTGTAGGTTCTCTTTTACTTTGGTCTGTATATAGTGTATTGGGAAACTACATTTACATTACATTTGGTCATTTTGCAGACATGTTTACCCAAATTGACTTACCAGTATTCCAACATGAAATAAGGAGGGTTAAGGGCCTTGCTCAAGGGCCCACATCAGTAACTTCAGTGGATTTAAGATTTAAACCCCCAGTTCCACACACTTAAACCATGCCCATAATATAAAACTATATCTTAGACTAGCCTTAACAATAAAAGGCCCAATATAAAAGGGAATGTCAACAAGATCATATGTAGGTGTCCCAATACTTTTGTCCATATGCTTAGTGTACATGGGCAAAATGTGTTTGCGGTGATATTTGTTAAGGCGCTGTGATATGTGATAATGCCCTAAAAGGGCGTTAATTAATATTAAGACTTAATATTAAGACTTAATATGACATCCCAACTATGCATGACAAAATCTACAAAATTCTTTAAAGTTCATTATACATACTACTGTTAAAAGAAAGTATAATGTATGCATCTTGTATTATTTAAACTTGTTTACTTGCATTCACTGCAAAAATATTTCATTTGAGATTTTAATCAGTTAAACTTTCAAAATATATAATAAAATAATACAGTGTATTCCAAATGATTGCATGCACCTGCACTTAAATTGCAGTTAGAATTATTTATAAGTTAATACATCCTCCACTGGGCTCATGTTAAAATTTGTAAGCCAGCAAATCAATTTTTTAGTATTGCCTACATTTTAAAAAACTAAGTATGCCCCATATTAGAATTATTTTTATTTTCATAATGTATAAAGCAAATGAATAATAATGACTGTAAATTAAAATGTGCAGACATTAATTTATTTTATTTGTTATATTATGCTTCTAATTTTAAACTATTCAGATGTAAAATGCAAAAATGAACATATTAATCCCAGTTGTGTTATTAGAATCCTGCAAAGCGAGCCAGAAGCTTGTTTACCTTTGACCCATCCAGGCTAATGATCCTGTACACATTCCTGGTGCTGTCGTAGAAGTAGGAGACAGTGACGGCATGCTTGCTGGTGGAGACCCAGTTCTTCTTGGTGTTAGGGTCGATCTGGAAGACATGCGCCCGTGTGCTGTAGATAGGTTGCTCCCTAAATGGTACAAAGAAAAAATGGTGAACCTCTTTGTGTCGTAGCACCATGGTCTCGCTAAAGCCATGAGGAGAGCTGGCACGACCCGGCAGCCGGATGACCATCTCGCCCGCCTCCATCTTGCTTTGAGCAGGTAAAAGAGAAACACAGCCGGTCCCACCCACTTAGCTACATACATTAGTGTGCTCTCTTATGGAGAATTAACTAAGTACATTTAAGTCACTCAGCTGAGATGGAAATGCCAGCTGTTTGGCAGGGGGAGGTTGAGGGGGGATGGACTAAATATAGTATTGGACAAGGTAATCTGTCCCAGTCGTATGACCCACTCTATCCCTGTGCTTGCTCTGGAACACAACAGGCTTTAGTTTGTTTTTATTTTACTTAAATAAATGATTTAATGATTAATTGTATGTATTTTTAATTGTGCTTAATATTCACTTGAAATGTTATTGTATTTTAAATAAAATGTATATAAACAACAAAAAATTCATATTGTAAATTTGGCTGATTAATCTTAATGTATTTATCCAATATATCATTTGTTATGGTTATTGAAAATTTTGTTTAATATTTTTTCTATAAAATAGCAGTTACACTTTTTATGTCACAAATGCTTGAAATGAAATAAATAAATATCGGGTAGTACAGTTAAATTGCTTTACACATTATTTAAAACATGATATAAAATGTTATCCTTTTTTGCATCTGTCAAAGGTGCAATGAATAACAAAGGGCAATACTCTAAAAATAGTTTTTAGTTTTTTATAGACTCTGATCCGTCTGTAACTGGCATATACCCCAACCCTGTGTTTCTGTTGGGGCTTATATATTGGCCTTTCCAGTGCTTATATTTTAAGATCAGTCTGAATTCATTTAGAATAAGACAGTTTTCATTAAGTTACACTCACCGGGCATAGAAGACTTACTCATTTATTCACACCAATATCCAGAGGCAGAACAGAACAGGCAATCCATCTATACTGTACAGCAATGTTTTTTGCAAGACATGCCAAATTCCAAATCAATAGTACTTTGAATATTGGCCTGGAACTTTAAGCAACTAACAACTGCTGCACTAATGTCACCCAGGTTCACTGATGTCATACCATGAGATATTTTATTCTATATATACAGTATACATTTATGTATATATACAGTATATATATATATATATATATATATAGAGAGAGAGAGAGAGAGAGAGAGAGAGAGAGAGAGAGTGAGAGAGAGAGAGAGAGAGAGTGTTTGTATAGTATCTTTAGTTCTTGGCATTGCATTACTTTTCTTGGTACATTCTGTTGTACATTTCCTTTCAACGTCGCTGTCTCCTCTCAAATTCCACAGAGTTCACAGTGTGAGTGACACTGTGAGTGACAGTGAATGAGTGAGTGGAACTAATAAATAACAAATAACAGCAATCCTGTTAAGGCCTCATCCAACAGTAGCCAGAAATATAAGCGTGCATAACCACCTTGGATCTTATGGAGAAAAGGATTGCATTCTCTAATCCTTGCAGATCAAAATGTTGCTAGCCAATGACAGACTCCTGTAGGCTCATGTATACAATACAGGTCTCAAAGCTCACCTTCAAACATGTTCAGATGTGTTCATATAAGCAGAAGTTTAATCATTAAGTTATAACTTTTTAAGCTCTTAGTAAAGCACTTCGGTACTCAAATGATGGGATGTTAGTGTTGGTTTAGATTTCATTGATAAGGGTATGAAGAATGAGAGAATGGTCAAGGCGAAATGGTGTGGTAGTTCACAATAAGTGAATGTAGTGCTTTATAATTTATTATTTCTGCATTGACACTGTGATATGTGATTGTGCAGGATAACAATATGTGCAATGTCAAGTATGTTCTGTATCTCAGAATTATGACCTCATGACCTTTTATGTATAAGTGATCTATTTTACCTTCTGTACTTACACACAGAGGAATGTGTCCTCCACATTTAACCCCTCCGTGTAGTGAAACACACATATACACACACTAACTGAAGTGAGCACACGTGCTCGCAGTGGTGGTCAGCCCTGTGCACGATGCCTGGGGAGCAAATGGGGTTAGTTGCCTTGCTCAAGGGCACTTCAGCCAGAGTACTTTGTGGGACCAGCAATCAAACCGTGGGCCGGGAAATAAACCAGGGTTCCTTAACCACAGCCCCATATTTATATATATGGCAACATAACAGCTGCATTTTTTTTTATTTCAAGCCCTTACAACAATAATTTGCAAAAACTATTCTCACTATTAATATGTGGAAAGCCCTTAAGCCTGACTTCTTTTAACTTACATTTATAAGTCTAAACTCTACTTGCACCAGCAAAAGGCCAATACCCCATGTGACCTAATTTAAAATGCACCCTACTCCTGTGAGACTAACACTCTATCCTAATTATATTTAAAACACACTGCGGATTACATTTTCAAATCAGAGTCAAAACAAAAAGAGAATGCTTAAAAAACTAAGAAACTGTTATTTTGTTGGATAGAGTTTGTTGATTCCGTTCATGGAGTGTCTAATTACCATACGCAATTCCATTAGCGTGCTTCTAATCAGCTGCCACTGGGCTGATGTATGGAAATGTGCATGCATGGAGGGTAGGATAGATGCGAATAGAAAAAGCGACTGCTGGGATGAAAAAAAGAGAAGCAAAAATAGGAGAAAAAGATCGGCCGACGGGAGGGCGCTGTAGAAACAAGAAGCTTACGCTGCACTCTGGGGCTGAAATTCTTTGAAGAACATCAAAGGCATATTGCATAATTTCCTATTAAAATTCAACAGCAATCACCGATGTAGTAAGAGTAGATGGTGAACTTAGGAAAGTTAATAGAGAAAGGGCATAGTTCCGATTATGGATTACATTAAGAGAATAAGATTTTATAAAAAGTATTCATTCACTAAAACCTAAAGTTTTATATTTTACATGTATATATACTATGTATCTATCTATCTATCTATCTATCTATCTATCTATCTATCTATCTATATATATATATATATATACATACATACATACATACAAATAGATAAATTGCCCCTATTGTGTGTGTGTGTGTGTGTGTGAGAGAGAGAGAGAGAGAGAGAGAGAGAGAGAGAGAGTGTGAATAAGTGAGTGTGTGCCCAGTGATAGTGGCGCACTGTCCTGGGTATATCTTTCCAATACGTTCTCCCCTGGACATGACACTGCAGAAATATTTTCTGTTCCTTTCAAAATATATTTAAATATAACGTCTTTATAAACAAGTTGAATATTTTATTATATAAACTTGACTTATAAACTTATTTTAATAAGGCAGGGTTCAAAGATTTCATAAGACTGAACTTTCTTTGCATACCATCATCAGAATCTGTTCTCAAACCATGATCTTGCAAAATTTGAGGTCACACAATAAAGTCATAAAAGCAGCTACTATGGTGTGATAAAGATCGTTTCACACTACTTGCCTCTAACAAACCAGTCAGCACCCAAGGATAAAACTGTTCACCCTTATCTAACAGCCTTTCCTACTGCATTTCTACAAAGGAACAGCGATGCACTGTTCTCTCTTCTGGAACAAACCTGCCTTGATTTTCAGAATCATGTCGAGAAAAGTCATTTATTCTTTCCTGAAATATAGTACATGCTACTTGATCATAGGTATGCAGAAGTCCCCTTTTTTACCAACAAAAGCTAAATGTCCCTCTTTTATGCCTCTCTGAAGAAAGTGTTTAGGAGTGTAGTGACATTTTGTGAAGGAATAAATCACACTTTGCCATCTGGGTGTCTGACAGATAAATCTGTACATGCCAGATGCCACAAAAACCGAAAGAAATAAAACGAATGCAGCTGACTTCCATAACAGCAACTATAAAGTTTTTATTTAAGCAAGAAAATGTTCTTCAGCTGTTTTAGGACTTTAAAGAATCTTGATGTTACTGAAATGAAACTGGATTTTTGCAACTTTGTGCAACAATTTTATAAAAAGCATATTCTGTTTTGACCTTAAACTGTAATACCAACTGCCCCATCCAACATCAGTGTCCAATTTTTATCGCGCACTGCAGATAAATACCAGTAGTAATATATTAAGGGCAAAATAAAAGTCCTGTGTGAAAAGTCCTAAATTCAACTGTTTCAAAAATAAACTAATGAGTCTGATTGTTGCTTTTGTAGAATGACTTAAAGTTCATTCAATCATTCACTGTGAAAGCCACTTACAATAAATAGGGTTGTGTGGAATGCTGGAGCCTATCCCAGCCTGCAAAACACTTCCAGAAGTCAATTATTGACAGCAGGGCAAGCAAATAATCAAACACATTCACACAGTGGGACTATATTTACTGTCTAATTCACCTGCTTTAGACTAGACTAGAAGGATACTCATACAGATACACAAAGAACATGCAAACCTCACACGGAAATGCCCAGCATGGCATTTCTGAAAAAACTGAACCCAGGACCTTCTTGCTGTGAGGTGACAGCAAAATATTGATACACAATTACTTTTGTAAATATATATGTCAGACTCTAAATTTTAAAACAGGATTTTTACAGGTCCCAAGTAGCTTTAACCCTAATTATCTCCATTACCTAAAAAGATAAAACAGCACTACCAAGGTGATGTAATACTGACTGCTATATGTAAATTCTTTGACCATTGATATGTGCTTTCTCCTTTCCGTAACAATGTCCAGGCTTCAAACCTATAGAAAAAAAAGGCTTAGTCGGTGTGAGGTTTGCATTCTCCATAAGTGTCTGCATACTTTCCAGGATTCTTAGTTTTCTTCTTTGTTCTTTAAAAAATGTTGATTGGTAAATTAAAGATGCTAAATAGCCTTTAGGTGTGAATGTGTTTGTTTGTCTGGCCTGCAATGACCGGGCAACTTATACAGGGTGTTTCCTAGTCTTTCACTTTATAAGCACTAAGGCACACGAGTATGACTGCAGATCTATTTTTACTTCATAAGAGCTTAAGAAAATGCTTTGTGGGAATATGAAGTCTCTGAATAGGTCTGCAGAACTACAATTATCAAAATTTAATTAAGGACTACCAGCAGCCATGTTTTACAGCTCAAGAAGGTAGAGTGGTTCTCCATCACAACAAAGAGTTGTTATATTCAGGTGAATACTCTGAAAACAAAAGTTGGCAATTGCATTGGAGTATAATTACTAATTGCTCAATGTAAGTACATTAAGTTTTCTTTGGTTAGTGTTATATTTTCATCATTAGTTAATGAAATGAGTAAGAATGAGCCAAAGACATCATTGCGTGTGAATTGATATTTGAGCAGAACCTAACATAACCTAAGAATTACATTTGAAAGCAAATACTGTAGCTGTCATGTCATAAGTAGAAGAAAACAAATCTTTTGTAAATAGAAGAAGGATTTGTTTTACACCAAAAAACAAACTGCTAACAGTACAATGTATGTAGAAATGAATTTTCCCCTTAATTCTATTTTTACCCAAAAGAACTCATTTAATCCTAACCCACAGTCATTAATAAACATAAACTCTTTAGCTAAATGTTCCTAGTTGTTGAATAAAGTAAACATTCTGCTAGCATTGAAATCCAAACACTTAAGTCAAACAGATTCAAGATATAATGAATATTTCATCAATATTTTTGCAAAAAAAATGAGCTGTAGTACTTTCATCTATTGCCGTTTCTTTAAATACACTGTTAGTTGCATTTACTTTGTTCTTTTAGGTCTAGGATTTACACAGGACCACGGCAGATTAGGTATTATTTGGGTGGTGGACCAATTTCAGCACTGTAGTGACACTGACATGGTACTCATGTGTTAGTGTGTGTTGTGCTCTGGTAGTGGATCAGTGGTAAAGCAAACTGAACATATCCAGCCATCATCATCATGTAGGCTATGTTCAATGAGCACTGATTAATGACTGCAGGATGACTAACACGAACTGTGCAGCATCATATGAGCTACTGTCTCTGATGTCATTGCAGTGCTTAGAATCATCCAACATCCACATAATACCTGTCCAGTGATAGTTTGTGGGGGAAATGAAGAAGTACTAACAATGTAGGCAGCAAACTGTGTGTGTGTGTGTGTGCGCGCGCGTGCGCGTGGGTGTGTGAGTGCGTTCGTTTGTGTGCGTGTTTTGTTTATTGTTTATTGTTTGTATGTCCGTGTCTGTTCCATCATGGAAGTGTGTCCAGAGCATGGTCCGTACAGTGTACATTTTTACATTATTCATTCATTCATTCATTCACTTCCACTTAATCCTCTCCTAGGGTCGCAGGGCGGGGGGGGGGGGTCCCCAAGCCCATCCGGGTAGAGCATTTTGGTCACTGAGCAGATACACCCAAAACAGGGTACCAATCTGTTGTTGGGCACACTCACACAACCATACACACAAATTCACACTATATGGGGCAATTTAGAGCAGCCAATTCACCTTGAATTCATGTTATTGGACTGTGGGAGGAAACTGGAAAACCCAGAGAAAACGCATGTACATACTGGAAAAACATGGAAACTCCAACCAGATCGAGATTCGAGTTCCCAGCGCTAAGAGGTGGACGTACTAACCACTAAGCCACCGTGCAAGATTTCATCACACAATAAATTGCCAAACTTGCCACAAAGTTGAAAAAATATTCTTGTCTAAAATATCTAAATGCGGCAAACTGTTAATAATACGACTTGTCCCCATGCTTTGTAACATAAGGCACCTAAGGCACTTTTTTTTCTACTTTAATAACTGTAAAAAGAAACAGTCTCATGACAAATGATTGATCAGTAGTATCGGGGGCATGAATGAAATTTTAATAACATAGCATAAACCAACATTGGTAAGAACTATGCCCTTTTATTCTTATGTGTAGTTCTATGTGCATTTTTGAAGAAAATGTATGAGGAAGGAAATAAAGAAGAAATCAAATTAAAGAGGTTCAAGAAATTAGGAATAATAATTTCACCCAATGGTGAAAAATATATAGATATCAGTGTAAATTATAGTACAAGCTATTACCAATACATATATAGACCTGTGTGTGTATAATTAATAGACAGTGGTATATAGTTTTCTATTGCTTATAAATTTCTGGTTGTATGGTTGATGTATGTGAACAGTCCACCACACTGGCCATTGGCCACTTTAATCCAGGACAATAAACCTATCACTGTAATCTGATTCTTCATCCTAAATGTGGAGATACAGAGATAGAACACGGTGTAATGTAAATTGCCAAACCTTCGCTTCACACCGAGCAGCGAGCCGAATGCTTGCCCTTGTTTATAAGGATATGTTATAAGGAATGCATATGGAATAGATGTCTAAATAATGCGAATATCTTGGAACCAGCGTGTTTAAATCAGGCCCTCGCGTTTTATTCCATACGGCTGAAAGTGTACAGGCATCAAAACCTATATGCTTCTGATTAAATCCATCGCAATCATTCACTTACCCCATAATGGATTTGCCTCCGTTCGCACTGGAAGATCCTGAGAACGCGGACTGTGGATAGTAACAGCGAGGAACGGATTTCTCCTCTCGGGTACCGAGTGGCCCCCTGATGTCGGCTTTAAATGAACCGTGTCCGTAATGTGTCCATCAGTGCCGGAGCCGCCGCTCCTCCGCGCTCTCTGCCTTTCCGCACGCCAGCAGCATTTTCACACACACACACACACACACACACACACACACACACACACACACACACACACATACACACATGGGCGCACACGCACACACGCGCGCACCCACTGCCGACGCTGTGTGGGCTGTGTGTTAATCAACTCAGTTCAATCCCACCGTCAGTTAACCCACTGATCCACTGCCCACTGCCATCAAAAGCGCCGAGGTGTGTAGCGCTGCGGTCACTGACGGTATGCGTTGGACGCACCGTCGCCGCGGCGCGCCATCAGCAGCCAACAGCTGCCAGAGAGAAGCGCAGCGGCGACGATGATGAAGAGACAAATCTGTTCTCGGTCGCTAAGAGAAACTGCGGCATCACCATCCATCCATCCATTATCTTCTGCTTTATCCACTACTTGGGTCGCCGGGGGGGCGGGGGGGGGTAGATACACCCAGAACAGGGCGCCAATCTATCACTAGGCACACTCACTCACACAGACACACACAAACATACTCTATATGGGGCAATTTGGAAAATTCAATTGACTCGATCCATGTTTTTGGACTGTGGGAGGAACCCGAAGACCCCGGAGGAAACCCACGCAGACACGGGGAGAACATATAAACTCCACCCAGATTGGGATTCGAACCGGAAATCCCTAGCGCTGAGAGGAGAACATGCTAATCACTAAGCCACAGTGATGCCCCTCTGCGTCATCACACCCTGTATAATTCCCTAATAATAATTATTATTATGATTACTATTGTTATTATTATTTATGAACAATCTAAGAATTATAACACTGATATTATAATAATTTGTTTTATAGTAATATAGTTTTTGACATAAAAAACACAAATGTTTAATACTTCTTCCTATTATTATTATTATTATTACTATTATCATAGTGGGCGGCACGGTGGCTTAGTGGTTAGCACATTCGCCTCTCAGCGCTGGGGATTCCCGGTTCGAATCCCCATCTGGGTGGAGTTTCCATGTTCTCCCCGTGTCTGCGTGGGTTTCCTCCGGGTTCTCCGGTTTCCTCCCACAGTCCAAAAACATGGATCAAGTTAATTGAATTCTCAAAATTGCCCAATTTAGAGTGTGTATGTGTGAGTGAGTGTGTGCCCAGCGATGGATTGGCGC